>JARQOC010000003.1:629964112-629989540 GCA_033576535.1 Allobates femoralis
ATGAGCAGACAGTAAATGCCTGTTGTTCTGCTCGTAAATAGCTTCATGCTGCATTTAAATAGCAAAAATCCTTTGATCATTTTTTTCTCTGTTTTTATTCAGTTGCACCATATCCCTTATAATGTAGATAACACTGACACTGTTGGACCTTATTAACTATAATGGGGTGAGTTGGGTTTCCATGATGGGGCCTCACATTTTACAGGACAAAATAGTGCAGAATATTGTGCTATTTTGTTGGGCATTTTTATCCTATTCAGTTATAGAGCCTTAGGCTGGCTTCACATTGCGTTTTTTTGCAATCTGTGGCTGTCCGTTGTAAAATGGACAGCCACGGATCCGATTTGGCCCCCATGTATCCATATCAGCACATATTGGTGCTCTATTGCCGCTGATTTGTCACTGATCCGATTCTGTCTGATTTTTTCTGTACCCAAAATCGGAGACTGATCTGAACTGGTCCGCGGCAGTTAACATGGGGGCCTATGGAACACGGGTCTGGGAAAACATCGGATCGTTTCCCCGACCCGATTTTAGTGTACTGAGCATGCTCAGTACACTAACACTGCTTTTTACCATGTAATTTCACTTCCACAATGTATATATGTTCATTGCGGAAGTGAAATTAACTAAAACAAGTGTTAAAAATAAAAAAATACATCCTCACCTCTACGGCATGCGTCCCGCGATGTGCGCCATCTATCCCGAGCTTAAGGACCTGGCAGGGCATGGCAGGGCTACCAGATCAGCTCAACGCAATTTAAACCGCTCAGCAGATGAGCTGATCGGCTAGCCCACCCCACCTGGTCCTTAAGCTCGGGATAGATGGCGCACATCGCGGGACACAGGCTGGAGTGGTGAGGAACTTTTTTATTATTTTTAACCCTTGCTTCACTCCCGCGATGTATGTATATACATTGCAGGAGTGAAAGTGCTCTGGCTTTCTGTGTCCGGATCCATGAAAATCACGGATCCGGACACAGAAATGGCATCCGGAAGACACATCCTATCTGGTCCTTTCTTGTCCATGGGGTCCTGCAAAAAACAGGATCCCCACAGACAGGAAAAAAACGCAATGTGAAACCAGCTTTATTTGTTTGTGTCACTATTTCTTATCTTATTTGCAGTGGCTGAATGTATTTAAGGGTTTGTCCTTGCTGAACTAAAAAGTGTGCGCTCATTCTAGGAAGTCACTGCAGGCTGATGAACTGAGACAGCATCACGATTCCTGTGTGCTCCCCATGTGGATGGGTGTTAACATGACGGCATGTATCTGATTAGAGAGGAGCAAGATAAGTTTCATCTCCTTGTGAGAAGTATGTAAATTACATAGGGTGACTGCATAATTCCCTTCCGCATATATATTCACTTCATCTTATATAATTTTAATGGAATTGACCAAGTTGAAGTGACAAGTCTGCAGAATTGAATTTCAATATACTGCATTCATTGCAATTTGAGCTCTACTATGCTGTCATTACTTTCATTTAAACTTGTTGGCAAAAGAAGTGTATTGAAGTAGATTTCTCTTTCTGATGTTTTTGGGATTCTATCAGCGCTGGTGAGAATCAAAGAAATACACCTTAGTGATTTCCAAAAAATCTCCAAATCCTTTATTGTGTGTTCACATCTTAAATGCTTTCAGAGACATGGGTGTATCATGCATAAATTAGTTTGTCTTATATAGTAATAAATAGCATCATACAAAGTTCCATAATTATCATCAGGACCACTCTCAGCCTCTGCCTAGTTTGACCCAACTCATCAACTAAATCCTTTGTCAGAAAGGAAAAACACCCTCCCACTAGAAGATATTTTGGAAGGTCTGAAAAGTTAACTCATTCATTACTTTAACAAAGCTTAACATAGGAATTCTTATACAGAAATGTATTCAGAGCTGTGTTTCTTTCTTGTGTTTGGCTCTAGATTGTTTACTCAAACATCATTTTTTTTATGTTTGACAATAATTTTTTTTGCATTGGAGGGCACCTCAATGGGGGCCAGATTTTCTCCTTCATTTGCAAATTTATTTGGCACATGGTGGTAAGAATCTTTTCCGATCTGACTTGTTCTGTTACACCAGATACATGGACGATATTCTCATCGTTTGGTCGTCCCATGTATCTGGAATACCATCTCTAATTAATTACCTGAGTAATAACTCATGTAATCTCTTTTTAACCCAAAAATTATATAGGAAGAGCATTTGTTTCCAGGACCTGATGTTCTATGTGGATCAAACATGCACCAAGGTAAAGACACACACATTTCACAAAGCGACATCCAGGAAAATTTAAACCTGAGAGCCACAACCAAACACCAGGTTATGGATTAGGAAGCTCTAAGGCCTCAAAACATGTAAACCAGTGCCCGGGAGATACCATGTCATATTGGCTTATGTACCTCCACTATGCATATGTTTATTGAAAAAGTTGGAATAAAATCAGAGTTTTTGCCTCTGCTTGCTGGATACTTTTTGCATTTTGGATTGAATGTCTGAATTCCTCCATGCATGGAAAGGGACAGGTAAGCTTTACAAAACTTTTTCCATATTTAGCTGTGTGAATAGGAAGCAGAGGTGTGAGCACATGTAGGGGGTGCAAAGCAGAGCTGTGTATAATATGCACACAGTGGTATTGTACATACTTATAGCCAAACCTATACACTTCACTGAGTGCGTATTATACACAGCTCTCCTATGAACATACATGTACTCAAATCTCTGCTTGTTATATACCTGCCCATAGATCTTGCTGTATAAGCCTTCAGGACATCGAACAGCGCACATACTATACCTACAATAGCTGTAGTATGCGCGCTGCTGTCAGTGAAGCCGGTGGCTTCATTCATAAAAATGTACAGCAGCTGACAAGAGCCGGCTGCTGTACATAAGAGATTAAATCATTATATGGCCACCTGAGTGGGTGGTAGGTCTCTAAAGGGGTGGGCACCCCTAGAGACAGTATAGACACATTTATTAATAAAAACAATACTTTTACAACACAGAGAACAGTTTGCTCATCCCTGCAGCAGCAGGGATGAGCAAACTATCTGGTAACCGGATTGCTCCGGATTACACATCCAGAGCAATCCGGTTATCGGATTACGGCTTCAGCAATCCGGTTCCCGGATTGCTGCTTGTCTGAAGCCAATTGCGTTCACCGGATCTGGATGCAGTGAACGCAATTTCTATAATAAATGTGACCCTAGCCTAACATTGGTCCAAGTGCAATGCTCGATTTCCTCACATTGCACTGATGTGATTCATATGCTTATGTGAGCGAGGTCAAATTTTGCAAATTTGAAGTGTGGTCTGCAGTTTTAATCCAAAGATAAAAAAACATAGGATAGGAAAAATTCCTTCTATGCTCAAATATATGTAAATTAAAACAAATTCTTGGATTGTAAACATATGCCTATTAATTTAGCACTAAAAGCATGTAATATAATTATATGCAAGAAAGGAAGCTTATAAAATAATTTATTGACAAAGAGTAAGGCTAAGTGCACATCAGGTTTTTCTTGTGTTTTGACGCAATACGTTTTTTCAGCTGCGTTAATGCATAGAAACGTGGTAAAATGCATGTGTTAATACACCCATAGAATTGTATGGGAAAACGCATGCAAACACATTAAAAATGCAATGCATTACACAGTTGCATTTGAACATATGTTTTTTTTAACCAGCACATAGGAAACATTGAAAGGAATGTTTCATATGTGCCGGCTAAAAACATTGCGTTTGCAATGTGTTTGCATGCGTTTCCCCATACAAGTCTATGGGTGCATGAATGTATGCGTTTTACCGCATTTCTATGCAATAACACAGCTGAAAAAACGCATTGCATCAAAATGCAAGAAAAACCTGATGTGAAAAGGCCCTAAGTGAACTTCAAAGGAGTTATTCTCTGGATTGATATTGATGACCCTCTAGCCATTAGTAGCTGTGGTAGTGGTCAGATCTAAACAATGCAATGGGTCTGGAATTAGTGATGAGCAAGTGGCGTAATAATCACACTCGCTATATTCGTTACGAGTACTTTTCAACACTCACGTATTCGTCCGGATAGCGAATACAATCTAAGGCAATGAGTGATTGGCTCCACCCACACATATCCGTCTATAAAATGAGTATTTCCGGGACAGGGTGGGAGTGTGGGCTTTTTCACATTTGAACTGCATAAAACACATTGTAGTGCCCCCCAGAGAGACCCTAACATTCAATCTGTCCTCATTGAGGAGCCAGCACACTTTGTGTAATGAAGGGAGCTGTCAACTTGTGTCAGATCAATAATGATCGACAAATCACTCACGAGCACCAGCTATACTCGTCGAGTAATGAGTATCGCAAATACTTTACTATCCGTGCGAATAGCGAATAGTAACGATTACACTCGCTCATCACTAGTCGGTATATCACTGCTCCTTAAGGAGACTGTTTAGTGGCCACTCTGGAATACTGCAGATCAGCTCTTGTTGAAACAAATGATGCCTTTTTTCATTACCCGATGGTGGTGACTTAATAGTGTGAGCAAGGATTGCTATATCACTCCATCACACTCTTTACATTCGACTGCTACTGTATCTGCTAGAAACGTGATCGATGGGGGTGCAAGATATAGACTTATCTACATTCCTATGTTAATAATAGCCTATTGATTACTTAACCCTGCTGATCTGTTTGGTCAAAAATGACCGAATTTGAAGTTTTTGATTTAATGTTTCACTTGTTTATGAACAACCATGTTCACATACAGTATAATAATGCAACAGGTATTCAAATAAAACACTTAACAACAAATCAAGACTTTAATGACCGGAACATAAGTGTGTAGTAGACCTAAACAGAACAGCAGGGTTAACTGTTCTCAATATCATTTTGGTGGAGAGGCACTTTAAATGTAACACTCCAAATTTATGTCAGTGGGAGCAGATGCTTGAATTTGGCATCAGAATTTGGTATCAGATAAGAAAATACTATTTTATTTTAGATGTACTGGGTCAATAAACAATAGTTGTAAGGTTGAAGCTTTTTTTTCATTTAAAAAGCAGTGCTCTATTGTCTTTATTCTGTACTGAATTATATTAAACCAGTCCAGAAAAAAGAGGGCACTCACCCATTTGGTGCTGGTCCGATCAGCAGAAGTGCCATTCAGGGCATGAAATGGGCCGTTGTCCGGCATCCCTCCACGCCCCCCCTCCTTTCATTGTACTGTACTGTATGGAATCCTTAACGGAACCCTGAAAAGGGAATAAATTCTAAAAAGCACCAAATGGGTGAATGCCCTCTTTTTTCTGGACTGTTTTATTTAACATACACTTGAGTGAGCACACCCAGGTGCATAGCTGCCTTATTTAAGACGACTGATACACGGGGAAACTCCCAACACAAAATCCCAGTAGTACCCGATCTTTACAATTTGAATTATATATTAGTATATTAATAGAGTACAATCATTAAATATCATCATCTTTCTATATTCCGTATGTTGTTAGTTTACCATGTAATATTGGAAGACAGGATTTAGATTTGCAATATGTAAACCATCGCTTGTTAAAGAATGCTGCCAAAGTGAACAGTTTATGATGAGGAAGCCAGAGAGAGAATGTTTTGCTAGATGGCTGTCAGTTTTACAAGCCTACTAAAAGTTCCAAAAATAGGAAAGAAATGTGTAGGAGCAAAGTCAATGAGCACAATTCACAACAGAAAGGGAAAAAAAATCCCAGGACAGAGCAAAATCTGACATGCACTTTGCAGGTGGTGTCATCTGATAGGCTTATCTTTATCTTCCAAATATGTCAAAAAGAAGAGAAAGAATGTCTTAGAGTGACATGAACAGAAAAATAGAAGATTCCATAATATATAGAATATGAAGTTCACAATGGAAGAAAGAAGTATTGAACTCCATGTCTTTTCCACTTTTATTATTTCATTAAAATAAGTGTTACTTTTATATAACAATACTTTATTTTCTTAATCTCGTTATCTCTATGAGCATAGCCTATTTTACAATTTGTATCACTTTTCTTAATACAAAATACATTAGGCTATATGGAAAAATTAATTGAAAGGTAATTCTAGACAAAATACACAATACCTGCTTACCTTGTTACCTAAGCATATTTTTTCATGAATTTTTCATAATAAATTGTAATAACAATATAAAATATGTTTTTAGAAATAAGCATTTTTGCTCGATTTAAATAGGCTTAAAGCATACTCATCATTTTCTTTTTTATTTTATAAATCAATAGTGCACATGAAATATATCTTATCAGACAAATTTGCTTCTTTCTCTGCCAGAATTGATCAGTCATTATCAAAAGTCACACTTTTTTCAGGTAAAGTCTGTGTTCAGTGAAGACTTTCTCATTACTGAGATAGAAGATGGCAGTTGTTACTGATGAGATGTCGGTTCACAGAGATGTTGCAGAGCTGAAGATGTTCCGGCTGTGGATTTATAGTTGGTGAGTTTGTTTTTGGGTAATTAAAGATAGGAACCAGGGATGTGTTTTGTGTTTATTTTAATTACAATGTTTTATCTGGGCGTTGTTTTTTTTTCACTGTTTACTAGAAAATCAGAGTTGGCAGGTCTAGTATTTACCTGACACTATGAATTTGGGCTTAGTTCCAGCTGCCAATGCAAAACTGGTATTAACCCCTTTATTTCCCAGCATGCCACCCACACCAGGGCCACTTGATTAGCCAGGTAAAGTGCCTAAAAATGGCGCTATGAAAGAACACGCCATTTTAAGGGGCGGCCATGGGTTGTGATGTTCAGCATTTGGCTCATAAGAATGGAAAGGAAACGAGTAGCAAGGACTGGGATTAAAATACACAAGCTGCAGTTTGCCCATGCCGTCATACAGCTTTTAATTGGTTTTAACTGTTTGCACTTTGTGTTCCTTTAAGTTGTGTAAAATAAAGATTTGAGAAATTTTTAATCTAAATTTAGACTATTTCCTTGATCTCGGTCCTTGCTAAATATTTTTTTTTCCATGCTTATGAGCTTTCCTTAATTAACGTGCATCAATTAATTTGGTGCATCACAAAATTGTGCCATTCAAAAAAACTTTTCATTCTAGCGTATGGGGCGCAGAATGCTTAGGCCTTACCATGCTGAGATTCCCAGCCCCAGCTGCCTAGGTTTTACCTTGGCTACAAATCAAAAATAGGGCAAAACTTTATTAAATAATTAAAAAAAAAATAGGCTTCTCTGTATTTTGATTGACAGCCAAGGTAAAGCCAGGCAACTGGGGGTGGCAGCTTGAAGCTTTCTTCTTTATCTGTGCTGTTAATCCAGCAAATCACTAAACAGCATTTTTAAATATGTATTTATATTTATAGTACTATGAAGTCAGTCAATGGCTGATGGGCCCAACAGCCAATCATAGACACTGTCACAGAAAATGAGCATCTGTGATTAGCTGCTGGTGTAACCTGAAACTAGCCCATACATTCTAGCATCTACCATACTAGAATGTATAGGCAGTTTTCAGTTTACTCCAACAGCCAATCACAGATGTCCATTCTCTGTGATAGCATCTGTAATTGTCTGTTGGGCTCCATTGCAGTGAATACCCAGGAAGTTAGTAAGAGGCATCGAAGTACAAGCAGCAGGACAGTGGGACATAGTAAGTATGATGCTGCAATTTAATAACTATATCTTTCTTTTTACAGCCACCACCCCCGAACCAAACCCGAAGTGTAACATGGATTTAGCCTTGGAAATCCATGCTCGGGATCTGCACCTGAACACTAGTTGTTTGGTACAGACCCCAAACTTTACAGTTCAGGTTCACCTATCATTATTCTTTATCAATTTGGGTAGTTTGGTGGCTTAGTGACTATCACTGGTGCTTTGTAGTATTTATATTCAGGCCTCAAATACCACCATGGACAACATCTGCAATGAGTTTATATGTTCTCACTGCCTTTGTGTAGTTTTTCTCTCACTATCCAAAAACATACTCATGGAAATTTCTAGAAATTATAGAATATATTCAAGTATAATTACACTCTGCTACAATATTACAAAAATCTGCCTTCGCCAAAATGCAAATTATTTAGAATTCACTTTCACACAGATTCGGCATAATAGTGGTTGCTAGCTGAATTTTTCTGATCTGTAAAAAGCCATGGAAAAGATTACTTCTCATCTACAAGGCCCCTCCACTCCTCAATGTCACCCGTCCAGTTCTCAACATATCTTCCTGGAAACCAAGGAATTATTCCTGATCATAGGAGCTTGCACTTTATAGGATAGAAAGAGACAGAGAAATGTCTGCAGTCCATAAGAGCTTACTCTCTATTGGAAAGAGAGACTAACCAGTGACTATGGAAATGAAAAATGACAACCTATGTTCCGCTGGAGCCACTGAACTGTGATGGCATCGTATCTTAAAACCAATATACAAGGTATAATAATGTGTCATAGCTGTAAAATATTATGGGGAGGCCGACGTGGCAGTGAAAAATTAAATTTGGCACACTCTGTAATGCTTAACAGTGTAGGAAATTGTGCTGCACAAGTTTTTTTTTCATAACAAAAAACATGAATTTTATAAAACTTAACTCTTGAATTTAAACCTCTGCTGATCAATCCACTCATCTCTATATTCGTGATATCCTATAGTATAATAATGTACATAAGGTTTAAAGAGAATAACTTCTTTCTGAAATTGATTTCCAAAGAAAAGTGGCTTAATCAGGCTAATATGAATATTGCGTGATCAACTAATCTCTAGAAATTTTGATTGTGAGCACCACTGGAGACAGTGATAGATGATGTCTATAGTGAAAGAGCTATAAAATATGTTGGTGCTATATTTAAGTAAGCATTATAAATACATTTGACACTCAAATTGAATGCCATATTTTTCTAATGTTTGGACACAGGACAATTGGCATAAATACATTGATAGTTTTTTTGCATACATCTCTAAATTTCCTTTCTACCTATAAACTGTGCATGTTAGGACTATTGGTACATTGAATTTATAGAACTACCTCTATTTAGTCCTTTATTATTAATAACCCTAATTCAGTGCCATGGTTTCAAAGCTAAGCATATCACTGCATTTGACTTCTCTTGTCAGGGCAGCAGTTCTGAGATCAGTTGAGGTCGTCAGCAAAACTGAAAGTTTGAAATAAAGGTAAGGGAACATTTTTATGAGTAGATCCTCAAAAAAGATATTCAGAAGTTAGTCACTGAAATGGTTGGCAACTAGATTATTATATGGGATGGAAGATCTCTCCTATGATGAGAGGTTGGAAAAGTTAGGTTTGTTTAGCTTAGGAAAAAAGATGGCATGATGTCATGTCGCAATTCCAAAAGCTAAATAGGAAAGTTCTTTAGAGTTAGAGCAATTGGACTGTGAAATGTTGTTCCACAAGAGGAAGTAATGGCAGATATTGAAACAACATATAAAAGAGGGCTGGATACATTTCTCAAAACAAATGGCATTATGGGTTATAAATAATCTAGTGATAGAGAATTTCTAATGGTGAAGAAAGTTTGAACTAAATGGACCTCATTCCTTTTTTTCAATCTATATAACAATGTAACTATCCACACCACGATTTAATCCGATTTGGGGCTGTCCATTGTAAACCAGACAGCCCCCGACCAGATTTTGGCCCCATAGCATCCTATGGGGCCGGATGGAGCCGGATGGCAGCTATCTGCCATCCGGTTTCCATCTCTCCGGAAGAATCCGGGAGAATCTGTATTTTTCTCCAGGACAAAAAAACGTTCCTTTCAACGTTTTTGTGTCCGGGGAGAAAAATCTCCCCAAATTGCAGTCTCCCATATCCACCCAGATTCCCCCGGATCCTACTGGATCCGATGCAATCTGGCGCTCCCTAACATGGGAGCCTATGGGGCCAGATTGCCCCGGTCCGGGAGGATCCGGGAACCGGACACCTGCAGCTGCACGCCGCTGTTGTTTCAGGACCACGGCTAGCTCCCTGTGAGCCGTGGTCCTGATTCATCAGTAGCTGCAGCTGCGTCCAGCTGCGCAGCAGACTGGAGGGCATATTAGCCATCCGGTCCTGTGTGCTGATCCGGTCCGGGACTGCCCGATCCACAGCAGACAGCCCCGGATAGGATTAAAACGTGGTGTGAAGCCGACCTTATGTGTGATCGTTTAATCGCCACATGATTGTTCACTTTTTCACCTCTATTATATGGTAGTATAAGTGTGGAAAAGGCACTAAACAAATATTACCAAATTTGAAGTAGACACCCTTATCATTAAAAGAGCAAATATTTTAACCTTTTTACCCCCTGGCAATTTTCTTTTTTTTCGGTGTTCATTTTTCCTCCCCTTCTTTCAAGAGCCATAACGTTTTTATTTTTCCATCAATATAGACATATGAGGGCTTGTTTTTGCAGGACGAGTTGTACTTTCAGATGCAATCATTTATTTTACCATATAGTGTACAGGAAATGGTGAAAAGAATTCCAAGTGAAGTGAAATTGCTAAAAAAGTGTAATGACATGTTTGTTTTTTAAGTTTTTTATTCAGCATGTTCACTATATGGTAAAACTGATGTGTCAGTATAATGCCTTGTGTTGGTATGAGTTCTTAGATAACAAACATGTATAATTTTACTGCTATTTAAGTGTTAAAAAAAAAAAACAGAAATTTTTAAAGAAAAGAATTGTGCTTTTGCACCATTTTTCAGGATCTGGAGCTATGTGATGGATTTTTTTGCAGCTTGAGATGAACAACAGATGATATTCTAATGCTACCATGTTTAGGTAGATGTGATGTTGTGATCACTCATTATTGCATTTTATTGCAACATTGCAGTAATCAAAAAAATGTAATTTTGCCATATGGAATTTTTTTCGTTACATAGTGTACAGATCAGATTAATTTATTTTATATTTTGGCAGATCAGGCATTTCTGAGAAAGCGATACCAAATATAGTAATATATTTGAATTTTTTAATATTTAATTTTTTTTATAGTTTTATTTTCAATGGAGCGAAAGGGGAGTGATGTGAACTTTTCTGTTTTTTTTTTCATTTATAAACTTTATTTTTTTTTCATTATTTTAAACTGGCCCGTAGAGGGCTTCGGTGTTGTACACTGCAATTACTTGTCCTCTCTTAGACAGGGAAAATGATCCCTCCCTGCCAATGATGTCACTGGGACATTAAAAGCAGGAAGTAAATCAGGACAGCATCCAGGGTCATTACAGGACCCCGGGCGTTCTAGGTCACAGCATTCAGGTCCCATGATTTCTTCATGGACCTTAGATCATGGCAAGGAAAAGCGCAATCTCTGCCAGGTGCTTTTTGAGCTGGATATGCCTCACCTGGCCTTACATTGTAGACATGTTTTCCGGCGCATTTTGTATGTCATCATTGTTAAGCATGTGTGGTTTGTCATGTGTGGTTTGTGTGTTGTAAAACAGACCATAATGCATGACACTGGTGTCGTTGCTCCCGTTAATTGTATGTGATTGTCAAAATATATTTTTGGAATTACAGTGACTCAACTGACAAAAAGATGGAGGAGCTGTCGGGACCAGTATAAGCGGGAGAGGCTGGAACGACAGAAAAATGCTGGTTGCCCCACTAACAAAAGGCCATACCTATATTATGATCAGCTTCATTTCCTTGCCCCAATCCTAGATGGCTGTCAAAAAGCCCAATGTAACATATGTTTTTGATGGATACTGTGTGCTTTAGTTTTGAATACCCTTTTTTTTTTAGCACCGACTCCAACATCACTGAGGGTGAGGGGGCCACCGATTCCGAGCCAGTGCTGGAGCAAGGGGCTGATGATGAGGGTGCAGGTTCAGCCCAGGAAGATCCCCCAGCAAGGCCATCAACTTCAGGAGTTATGGGTGCGGCTGCTGCACTAGCAGCAGAGGAAGGCACAAGTTCACCAACATCTTCCGAGGCTCGCCAAGAGTCGGCTTCTGAACCTCCACCACGACACCTCAGTCCAGATGTCCATGTCCCCTTAAGGATTTCACAACGAGCACGGCATAGGAGGGAAGTTCCCAGCACAAGTGGACGCCACGAGATAGGGTCTGGAGTACTTTAGTATCTATCTCGAAGTGTGAATGATGATGGGGAAGAGGCTTTCGCGCGTAGTACGCCTCAATATCTCAGAGAAATTCCCGTAACTTATGGCTACGCTGCCACAATAGCATGAATATATTGATTGATGCATGCACGTCACCAAACGATCCAATGTCTGTGTTTCTGTTTTTGGAGAGATGGCAGATATCAGCAGCCAATCAGCTGCAGACCCTAACCAGTAATGTTGCCAACACTGGGCCTCTCCCACAGCCACCACCACCACATGGCCAGGGCCCAGCTCCAGTCTCCCAGTACCACACCCAGGCTGCTGTTAGTCACACCAGCACAGTTATGACTAACATAGTTACACAGCAGACACAACAGCAGGGGTTCCAAAATACCACAAGGCCTGAAGGGCACATGTAGCTCATTACACATACCAACAGAGTCTCCAGCATATGGCTGGTAACATACAGCAAGGTGGTGTTAGTGCTCCCGACTCAATTGCAGCCACTATTCCCCCATGGGACCCTCCTGGGTCATACCATGGTCCTGCACAAACTGTGGCAAGCAACAGGGGCATGTTGCCACCACAGCAATATGGACAAACACAACATGGAGATTCGGTTCCTGCCTCTCAGCCCACTGAAAGGAGACCACATAGTTTCCCTGATTTCCCTGAGGCCACTGCTCAGAATCAAAACAGATTTACTAATCTGTAATGTGTAATTGATGAAGTTTGGTTCCCCATGGTAAATGTTAATTGACAGTTCTTCACCATTCATATCTTGCACTTAAAGTGATTTTGTTGACCTGTGAAAACACACATATGAGGCTAATATGTGTTTTGTATGTCACATTTAGTCAGTAACATAGGTCTAGTTTTTGTTTTGCACAAAGTTCCGTGCATGACTGTTATTGAATCCTTGTAAAATTTTGTTGCCAAACATGGCTTTGGTTTTGTTTTGACACATAAAAAGTGCTTATGAGAAATTTGTGCAAAATACTTGTGGAGTAAACACATTCTAACTCTGCTACATATTGGTATTTGACTTGTTATTGGGCCAAATTGTTTTCTAAAATGAATAGACCATTTATCGCGCACATGTACTTCAAAAATTGGGTGCCCGTGACTGTCCCTTGATTAAGGTGGGCTGCTGACATAACTCGGCCCCAAGGCATCTGTACACCTATCAGCAAAGGCCACATGTGTATGGGTCCGGTTAAGAGGCATGACCCCCATTGTATTAACATGTGTAACATGTGCCATACTGAATGGATTATTTTACCCATCAGGTTCATACATTTAGCTGTAAGGATCCCAAAGCCACAATCCTGATGATGCCGTGCACGTGTCTGTTGGTCATTGAACAAAGGCCTAGTGTGATTTAAAAAGCAGCGAGGACAAACACCCATCATATGTGTGTAACACTGTTTAAGGCTGGGCCCCAACCCCCAAACAAGTCATATGCTCAGAATTCTGAGCAGAAAGTGGTCAGGGTGGAGCCACATTGTGTTGGTTGATATGCAACACACAACCCATTGTGCACAATTGGAAGATTGGTGATTGCACTTATATACCATACGTCTCTTTATTGAACCCTAGAAAGCGGGACATGTGTTAGCCCACAGCCAAAATGACAATGGTCAAGCAGTGTGTGTATTTCAAGTTTACCAATGCTTAGTGTGTTGCCTTACATTCACAAATGTGTTTGCCATGTATGACACCCTGACATTAGTGAAAATGGGTGCAGGACATGACACCATGTGCAACCTTGAGCCACAGCCCTTCAGTGGTTTCTGGCATAAGAGTCTCATGATGCTGCTCATCATAACATAACCCAATCAGAAAGGGGCAAAAGGTGGAGTTATTTACGCAAAATGGAGAGCAGCATAACACACAGCAGGTGACCCAGCTAAGCGTCAAATACTGCCCACTAATGAGCCTACTTATGGTTTCACAAGCAAAGAAGGTTATGCGTGTTTGTGTAGAGATCTGGGGAATGTTAGGACACGACAAACCAGTACGGGTGTGTAGGGGAAAGAAGCAAACCATAGACGCCTACAAATATATGCAATCACAAATGTCCCTTGGCACAACTCAGGGACACTCACATCCCAGCTTTATAGTTTGCAATAAACCCATTACATGTTTCACCCCCAAACATATGGGCAATACGGTGTCCTGCCACAAATGTCAGCTATGCAGCCTCAACATCGGTAACATCATGGCACCAGTCAGGTACGTGAGCCCATTACACACGGCCTTCCTGGCTACACTCAGTTTGAGTTATGATGTGTGTCCCTTCATTGCACATGACTGTAAGGTTTCTGTAATAGTCATTTGTCATAACACAACTAGTCAAATTTGAAGTGTCATGTGTACACACAGATATGTGAAAATGTGGAACACATAATAATAATAATAATAATAATAATAATAAAGCTTTATTTATATAGCGCCAACATATTCCGCAGCACTTTACAATGTAGGGTTAGAGTACAGAAAATATAATACAGTAAGTAATTACAGTAGAGAACAAATACAGTACAATAATTGGATACAAAACAATAGGCTTAGAATCTATGTAAAAAAGAAAATACAATAAATAAAGCAAGAAATGAAGGTGACCCTGCTCAAAAGAGCTTACAATCTACGACGGGATAGGGTTGCACAAGGTACAGGGGCTTATTGCACTGATGGTCCAGGCATCTTGAGGAAATGGGGCATAGAGATAAGCTTACATGGATGGTCATTATACAATCTGTGTAGACCTTTTTTGGTTTGGTGGAGTTTATAGAAGAGTAATATCCAGAGGGATAGCCCATTCACTGTCTACAGTACAAAGGACTTCTATTAGGGAGTATGATAGGCCGCCTTAAAAAGATACGTTTTTAGGGATCGTTTGAAGCCATGCAAGTTGTGGATAGTCCTGATTTCTTGGGGTAAAGCATTCCAGAGTTTTGGTGCAGCTCTGGAGAAGTCTTGGAGCCGGGAGTGGGAGGATCGGATTAGTACAGATGTCAGTCGAAGGTCATTTGAGGAACGTAGAGAACGGGTGGGGTGATAGACATAGATGAGGGAGGAGAGGTAGGGGGGTGCTGCATTGTGAAGAGCTTTGTGGGTGAGAAGAAGCAATTTGAATTTGATCCTGTTATATACGGGCAGCCAGTGCAATGACTGGCACAGAGCAGAGGCATCTGAGTAACGATTGGCCAGATGGGTGATCCTGGCTGCTGCATTAAGGATGGACTGGATAGGAGAAAGGCTGGTGAGGGGAGGCCGCTTAATAGAGAATTAAATAGTCAAGGCGGGAATGGATGAGGGCCACGGTGAGGGTTTTTGTTGTTTCCAGGGTGAGAAAGGGGCGGGCTCTAGAGATATTCTTCAGGTGTAAGCGACAGGAGCGGACGAGACATTGTGTGTGGGAGGAGAAGGAGAGATCGGTGTCAAACATAACACCCAGACAGCGAGCCTGCTGCCTAGGCGTTATCGTGGTGCCACAAACTGAGAGAGAGATGTCCGATTTAGGGAGGTTAGTGGATGGGGGAGCAGAAGAAGTTCAGTTTTGGAAAGGTTTAGTTTCAAATAGAGAGTGGGCATGGTATTGGAAACTGCAGCTAGACAGTCATTGGTATTCTTTAATACCGCAGGGGTAAGGTCAGGGGCTGAAGTGTATAGTTGTGTGTCATCAGCATAAAGATGGTACTGAAAGCCAAATCTGCTGGTTTGTCTGTCCAATCGGGGCTGTGTAGAGAGAGAAGAGGAGAGGGCCAAGGACTGAACCCTGAGAGACCCCAATAGTGAGGGGAAGAGGGGAAGAAGTGGAGCCAGCAAAAGATACACTGAAAGAGCGGTCAGAAAGATAGGAGGAGAGCCAGGAGAGAGCAGTGTCCTTTATGCCAATGGAGTGCAGCATAGAGAGTAGGAGCTGATGGTCGACAGTGTCAAAAGCTGCAGAGAGATCAAGGAGAATAAGCAGAGAGTGGTCACCATTACGTTTTGCTGTCAGAAGGTCATTGGTCACTTTGATGAGGGCGGTTTCTGTAGAGTGAAGGGGGCGGAAACCAGACTGTAATGGGTCTAGCAGAGAGTGAGCGGAGAGGTAACGGGTGAGGCGGGAATAGACCAGGCGCTCCAGGAGTTTAGAGATGAAGGGGAGATTGGAGACTGGTCTGTAGTTATTTGTGCATGATGGGTCGAGAGTGGTTTTCTTTAATAATGGAGTAATGATCGAAAGTTTGAAGGAGGAGGGGAAGATGCCAGAAGAGAGGGAGAGATTGAAGATTGTGGTTAAGTGAGTGGTGACGACTGGAGAGAGGGACTGGAGCAGGTGAGAGGGAATGGGGTCAGTAGTGCATGTGGTGGGACGAGAGGAAGAAAGGAGCCTGGAGACTTCTTCTTCTGTGACTGGGTCAAATGTGGAGAGTGAGCCGGAGGAGATGTGGGGAAGAATGGGGGTGGCAGTGCTTGGAGGCTGAGAGCTGATTTCCTGGCGGATGTTGTCTATTTTCTCCATGAAGTAGGAAGCTAGGTCATCAGCACAGAGGTCAGTGATGGGGGCCTGCACTTTAGGACTGAGGAGAGAGTGAAAGGTGTCAAAGAGTTTTTTTGGATTGTTGGATAGTGAGGAGACCAGGGTGGTGAAGTAGGTCTGTTTGGCAAAGTGAAGGGCAGAGTTGTAGGTTTTGAGCATGAATTTATAGTGGATAAAGTCTCCTGGTGAGCGAGTTTTCCTCCATAAACATTCAGCACTCCTCGAGCATCGCTGGAGGAATCGAGTTTGTGGTGTGAGCCAGGGCTGTTTTGTTCTCTGTTTGGAGGTTCTGAGGGTGAGGGGCGCTACTTGGTCCAGGGAGCTTCTGAGAGAGTCATTGTAGTGATTTACTGCCTGATCTGGACAGGAGATTGAAGAGATTGGGGACAGAAATGAGATGAGGGAGTCTGTGAGAGCTTGAGGGTTAATGGCCTGTAGATTTCTGGATGTGTGATAGGTAGGATTGGGCTGTGTTGGCCGAGGGTTAGTGAGTGAGAAGGAGAGAATGTTGTGGTCAGAGAGTAGAGGTGAGTTATCCAAGAGGGAGGATGAGCAGAGCCGGGTAAAGACCAGGTCCAAGGGTGTTACCGTTTTCGTGCGTCTCAGAGGTTGAGAGCTGTGATAGGCCAAGAGAGGTAGTTAGAGATAGGAGCTGGGATGCAGATGGGGAGATGGGGCTGTTTATAGGAATGTTAAAGTCTCCCAGAATAAGGGTTGGTAAATCTGAGGACATGAAATGCGGGAGCCAAGCGGAGAAATGGTCGAGGAACTGGGTGGGTGACCCTGGGGGGCAGTATACCACTGCTACTTTGAGGTGGAGGGGATGGAATAGCCTAATGGTATGGACCTCAAAAGAAGGGAATGAGAGTTATGGGGCTGGAGGAATGACCTGGAAAGTACATTGTGGGGACAGGAGGAAGCCAACTCCACCACCACGTCTGTTCCCAGGTCTAGGGGAGTGAGAGAAGTGTAGGCCGCCGTGAGAAATGGCAGCCGGGGAAGCAGTGTCTGAATCCTGGATCCAGGTTTCTGTGAGGGCCAGCAGGTTGAGAGAGTTGGAAAGGAAGTAATTGTGAATGAAGAGAAGTTTGTGGCATACAGATCGTGGATTCCAGAGAGCGCAGTTAAAAGAGGGAGATGAAGGAGTGCAAGTGATGGTAATGAGGTTAGTGGGGTTTCTATGTGTGGTGGGAGAGGGGTTGAAGTTAGAGGGTGGACCAGGGTTGGGGGAGATATCACCTGAGAGGAGCAGCAGCAAAAAGAGGAAGAGCAGATAGTTTTTGGATTTTGGACTTTGTTTATGACGACAAATGTTAGAATATGATGGGCTGAGAATCTTCAGTAAACTGAAGATGGCATGGGAGCTGTACATAGGGTAGGGCAGGAGAGAGGGGCTGATGTGGATGAGTGGTGATGGAGGGGGGATGGGGCGGTGAAGGTAAAGAGCAAGAGCGCATAGAACAATAGATATTGAAGTAAAGGACATGGTGATGGGGAAAGGAAAAGAAGTTAAAAAGGTTTTTTTTTTTTTTAAGTAGAGTGGCTTACCTGACTCCTGCCCTGACTAACTGCCATGAAATAACTGCATCCACTTAGCATTCAATGCCACTTTGCATGAGATGCCACACGTGTCTGACCCCCCACACGTGTACCCCCTTAAGACTGAACATGACAACATGTTTGGAGGCTGTGAACTCAAAATATATTTTACAGAATTCCTGCATGCTCGCACATTAGGGATGTAATCTGGTAACAACAAATAACTACATGAATACGCCATTGCAGTGCCCTAAAAAGGTAGACCACATATTTTAAAGATCACCCTGGCCTGGTATAGCACCCTCCTCCAAAAGGAAATATTGCAGCAATGTATTCCTTACATGGACGCCAGACAACGTTGCAACACAAGAAGGCCTGGAGGTGTTAACTCTGGGGACAACACTGTGAATTTGGCTGGATTCATCAGAACTATCCAAAAAATCACGGGTTCGGCACAGGTTCTGAAGGAGTACAACGGGCCTTAATAACATGGCATACATTCTCATAACTCAATTGGATGGGAGTCATGAGAACATGCCATTTGGCACAGAGTATGCCAAAGGCACACTCCCCAACCCGCCTTGCCCTTGTGAGGCGGTAATTGAACACACAATGCTCATCCGTCAAGTTGCGCTCAGAAAATAGACGCATTAAATAGGGACCTAATTTGAATGCTTTATCCGCAACTAGGACAAAGGGTATGGCTTGCGATATGGGTCCTGGGACATGGAGGGAATTATTCCGTTGCCTGTGGCCGGTGGTGGAGGCATTGAGAATTTGAGTCACCCACACTACCATATGACCCAATGTCGACCATAACAAAATGGTAGCTATGATCGGCCACTGCCAATAGCACAATGGAGAAAAAATCTTTAAAATTGAAATACTGCGACCTAGAGTTTGGGGGTTTCCGTATCCTGACATGCTTCCCATCTATCGCTCCAAGGCAGTTGGGGAAATGGCACTTCCTGAAAAATCCCTGAGCAATTGCCAACTAAAGCTTTTCTGTTGGCTCTGCATCAATGTGGAATGGAGCCACTCCCAAATGGCAATGCAAGTTTTCCACAATATGGCCCTGATGGTCGATCTGCCCAGAAAAACTCGAGGTGAAGGGCAGCAAATGACAATCCTGTAGACAGGAACCTACAAAACACATCAGATGGCAACATTAGGGGACAAAAACACACTTGACAATCTAAGTAGATTAAGGGAGCAAAAAACTTGTGAACTACCAATAGTTAGGTACAATAGATATTTGTAGCCACATTTAACAATGCAGTTCACATACTAAGTATTTACACATTAAAACACGTTAACATTGTAATTATGGACATAACACACACCCAGAGTCAAAAGAAGATGTTGCTCCAAAGAAATGCAGGCTCGTAAGATGGTATCTTGCCGTGTAATCATGGGTCTCAGCTCCTCCAACAAGAAATTAAAGTTGCCAGGGACATGCAACAGTATGCATAAAATTTATCTTCTTATAGAGCCGGGCAAAATGCCCTTTCATGGGCCGTTGATGGTTCGCAGCATGCACCCAAAAGCTGCGCACACGACAGGACACAACAGGATGAGCCTCACCAAATCTGCTATAAGGACCCAATGGAGCAATATCCGCTCAGTGGGATTCAGACACAGCCTGTAGGATATGTTGCCCAAACAAACAGGACACCAAAAAATGAGTGTGCTTGATATGGGCAAACACACACATTTAATAGGGTTCTACACACCTACGTACATACAATACTTACGGCAGGCTACTAATTCGAAATTTAATTATCAGCATCAGAATATTTTTTGCCAACAATTGCAGAGTTGCCAATTTGTTCACATACAAAATGAGCTGCAAAAGGCCTGCTGCTGATGGAAGGGGGAATAAGCGTTGTGGAAAGGGAAAAACAGTTTGTGTGGGGTACGTGAGAAAGCAAGAGTAATATCTGTGGAGAAAGAGCATCTTCCAGCCAAAGTAAGATGTCTACTTCGTTCCTTGGAGATTCTGAAATGATCCCTTTTGTACGGACACGACTCAGACGACGATCAATACCAATTCTAGATGAGTTACAAAAAGGCGCTTGAATGGATAGCAAGTGCTTCAGCAAGTGGGCTCTCCTCCACCTCAAGTTCTACTTCACAAATACACAAGTCCTCAGAGGTGTCACCACAATCCCACTTGCTTCCACACAGCTCCCAAGTCTTGAGCCACCCATCTGAGTATGGGGCAAGACAGATGGTTGACTAGGTATCGCTCTTCACTCATACTATAGCCTGGGAATCAGAGGTTGCTCAAAAGGTTTTGTGAGTCAAGACGAGGTAATGATCTGCACTGATGCCCAGAAGCTTTTGGAGTCGGATCCAGGCCCAGATAAAGAAGGGAATCTGAGCAAGATAATGTAGACCCTCACTCATAGAGTGTCAACTGCACCTTGGAGATCTTGTGAGCCCTTCTGCATACGACTCCTCCTATACTTCCTCCCCCCCTCTAGTGCCACCACCTGACTCCGAATACTGTGAAAAGTGTGCTCCAGCTTGTAAATGATGGGAATAGTCATACTGACAATGGCATAATCATCACTAAACATCTTCGTCGACATTTCAATACTGTACAGAATGGTGCATAGGTCCTTCATTTCGGACCACTCCAGCAGTGTGATTTCCCCACCTCTGGATCTCGTATGCCCAGATTATACGAGATGACGTATTGCACCAGGGCTCGTTGGTGCTGCCACAGTTGTTGCAAATGTGCAGAGTTGAATTCCATAGTGTCGGCACATCATATTTCAGCCCATGAACTGGCAGGCCGAACGACTTCTGTAGAGATGCAAGGCGTTGAGCTACAAGATGCGAAGGGCGGAAGTGAGCACACAGCGACCGTGCCCTCTGCTGAAGACCATCTAGAGATGGATAGTGTGGAAAATTTGCTGAGCAACCAGGTTTAAGACGTGAGCCATTCAAGGCACATGTGTCACATTGCCCTGGCGAAGGGCTACACCCAGCATTGCAGCATTGTCGCACACGGCCTTCCCTGGCTGCAGGTTCAGTGGACACAGCATTGATGAAACGCGGTCTCCACAGCAGACCACAAACGTCAGCTCTGTAACTCACATTTCCCATGCATTTAAAGGTAAAGACCGCCTGATGCCGTTGAGCCCTGCTGCCATCATAGTAAGAGGTGTGCAGGATTCATTGTGCGCAGTTAGAACGCGGGTGGTATTACCAGACAGGCTTTGGTTGCAGGTGGAGGACCGCGACGAGGTTTATGAGGCAGAAACAGTGGAGGAACTTCTACATACAGAGGATATGATGCACAACTCGTGGGGATGGCAAGACTTGGACAGCAGCCCCTTCTCCTGCTGTCTTCAAAGTTACCCAGATTTTTTGGCTGCTGCTTACATTTTGGTGATAAATCTTACAGATAACATGGGGAGACTAAAGGCTTGTGAATTTTGGAATCTGCTGCATGAAAGTCACCTCACCAACTATTTTCAGCTTGCAACTGTGGGGCAAATGGATGCCACTGAAATGGTGTCTGGGCCCCAAATTTTGGGAAAAATGGAGGCTCTTGTTGTAGTCCCCTAAATGTGACACAATCTCACTGCACATGGCCTTCCAGATCTGAAGTGTCCAAATAATCTGCACATGCTGCGTTAAATACTGCACAAATACTCAGTCGCCTGCACAAGACTTTCCAGATACTGAGGTAAAATGCACCAAATTATCATCATCTGCACATGGCCTTACAGATACTGAAGTAAAACTCAATAACTACTCCATCGTGTGCATGAGGCCTTACAACTATTCTAAGTAAAAACTGATTTTGGAAGGACATGACATGCCTATATCTGTGTCTCCTCCCCTTTTACTCATCTATCTCTTTTCTTTTCGCATTTTATATGTAGTTTTCACTTTTCCATGTTTGTTTTATCTTCTGAGTAGTTTTCACCTTTTGGACACTTTAGAAGGTGTTTTCTATGTGTTTTGTATGTTGTTTCTGTTTGGCTGCCATTGTTTTCAATGGATTCGATGGTGTTCGACGAACATTCGACGAACCAACACCCAATTCGGCAAACCGAATTGAATTCGAACACTAGGGTGGTGGCTCATTCTAAAATTAACATTAACATATGCCACTCAATACGAGAGTATTAGATGTGATATGCTAA
Organism: Allobates femoralis; assembly: GCA_033576535.1. Taxonomy (NCBI): domain Eukaryota; kingdom Metazoa; phylum Chordata; class Amphibia; order Anura; family Aromobatidae; genus Allobates; species Allobates femoralis. Next base: position 629,986,397 of record JARQOC010000003.1, read on the forward strand.
TGACAGTCAGCTCCAACTCAGCTTCGAGCATTACCAAGTGTCATAAAGTTGTAATCAGAACCTGCAATTGGATCACAAGTGAGGAGAGAGGGAGAGATTAAGTTTCTGTATCTTCTCCATTGTCTTTCTCAACATATATCGCACTGCACTGGGGTGACAACCGAGTGCAGTCGATGTTTCACATACATCCATAGACTTATATGGGTGGGAGTGAGCATGCTGCAAATTTATTCTCATTCCGATTAAGGCTGAGTAAAAAATTCTAGATCTGAGCTACCACATTGCTTAATATTGGGGCAAGTGCACTCATTCAGGTCATACTCCAGCGTGACAATACCCTAACATGTAGGCGGTGGAATTGGTGTATGCAACAGATAGAATTGGGTTTGTAAGACAATGATTGGAGAAGAGTTAAAAAGAAGGACATTGTCAGAACAAATATTAAATGTGCATGTTCTTGATTGAGGAATGTTATTGTAACTATTTGAGCAGCACTGTAAGAACTCAAACAAATGGCATTTTAAGTAGAAATGGATGAACTGAGTTTGAATTTTCAATAATACCAGTCTGTTTATCAGTAGTCTTCACAGATTAGTGTTTCGGATATCTAGCCGAATGTAAAACATGGGCAGAGAGTTCTTTGGTTTTTTTGATAACTGAAAAAGATATAAGTACTGAAAATATTTTTAGAATGAGGCAAAATGGAAACGATAAGATTTGTGGATGCAAGGATTAAACAGTCAAAGCAAATGTTACCTGTATGCAGTGAGCTTGAGAAGATGGGCTTAAGGGGCGGGGGCGCAAAATGTTATTACATGATAATTCTACATTAATTTATATTGAATATCAATTACTTTTCTAAGAGAAAAAGATAAGTTTTTAATATGATTTTTTTTTTAATTCTAAAAGACTGCTATGAAATGTAATCACACATGAGATCTAATATTGTGTCATTTCATTTTGGAAACATAGTTTCCTTCCAGTGTTTCTGCTTTTCATACCTAGGTTGAATATCTTGGCCTTCTAGCTACTCATATAAATACAAGAATTGTGCCTTTGTAGAGCTTCAAAGATAGCAGTTAAGAAGAAAGCATAAAATGAAAGCAGCTCTGCTTTTGTTATCACACCACTACACTGTTAAATGTCCCAAGTTATCTTGTTTTAAGTAAAACAAGTCTTTAGAAACAGAGGTGACCCCAGAAGTGATAAGTGAGGAGGTTCACCTGAAAGTCTGTTATCAGCTATTTGTGCCTGGTTCTGCTTCAGATTTCTCATTTCGATGTGACGGCAGGTTGAAAATTGGATAGATACTGAGTTAAATTCAAACAAGACTTTTCTGTTCTCTTTTCAAGGACAACCCAACTGCTTTAGCTTAAGAGGTCGTATGAAACACGTGTAGCTAATATATTTGAGTACTTGTGTTTAGGTGTGTGCTTTTGTCTTGCCATGGTAATACAATCTACATGCCATTTAAATCCATTTAGATAAAAATTATGTTAATCTGACTACAGGAATCAATAAACACTAACTGTAGACCAAAACAAATGTGTTTCAACTTTAAGTAACATTTTATCATTTCTTAAAGTATTGTAACCTACGGTACATAAAAAGTTCTTTGCAAATATGTTACGAAGTACAATAAAAACTAATACTGTGGTATTGTGTTAGCCAGAAAAATCTATGTAAATACTTATGCCCCAAAAAATAAAAAATAAATATTCTAGGAGTGATACCTTTATTGGCTAACTAGAAAAATTATATTTGCAAGCTGATGCAAATATATAAGCCAATGAGATGGAAGTGGTCTTTCACAGATCTGAAGACCTTCCTGAGGTGGTGTGAACTGTGACCATGTAATGAGTTATGAACCCAGGCATTAAATTAAGTCCCATTGTTAGGAATTGGAACATTCTTGTGAATTTGAATTCTCAGATTTTTCTTTCTCTGTCATTTCTAAAATGATCTTTTTCAATATTAGGATCTTTTAAGTCTGCCATACTGTGTCCAGGTCTAGAGAAGTCTATTCCTACAGGCGTGTTCAGCTCATTTTTTATCATATGTCTATGTAGATTTATCCTTGTTTATAGTTTTTGTCTGCATTAGCAACAACACGTTAATTTAATTTTCTTGGCCCATCTCTGCTTAACATCACCTCATGTCCTGCTGTAATATCTAGTTAAATATTGTCTCACTAATTCACTTTTAATATGTCTGAAGAAGGGGTCTTTTGAGCTCGGAAAGCTTGCAAATATAATTTTGCTGGTTAGTCAACAAAGGTATCACTCGTAGAATACTTTACTCATTTTTTTGGAACATAAGTATTTACATCAAATATGTTACATAATTTTCCTGAACAGATCTTGGTTCTATCACCACATTGAGCTCTATTCAGAAGACCTCAGATTCAGATAGAAATGAGTGATACATAAAAATAAGATTTATTACATTGAGATGGTGGATAAAACACCAAGGTAACACCCTCATTTTACAGACATAATATTCATGATCTGCACTGTCAAACCAATACCAACAAGTCATTGACTGCGTTTTGTTTAAATAAGGCACCCATACCTAGTATTGCAAAAAACTGTTATAAATTAGTCTTTTCTAGTTTTAACCACTTATACATTTTTCAACATCCCTCTATTGATTATCTGTGTACAGGTCTGCCACTGGGAATTTCAGGGTCCCTCACTGGCAGTGTACAGATGCTGTAATGGTCTCTGTTCATTACATGCAGCTGTGGGTAGACATCGCTCTGGATTATTGTCAGAGGGTATGTTTGGATTAATAAATGGTGAAAGCAGGTTGCCTGTGTGTTATATTTACAATAAAGACATTTTCTTCTTGTTTTACTTGTCATCCAGGATTTTTCTATGCATCTATATTTATGCATCTATTTTTAACTATTTACTAATTGGATTGGTAATGTGGGGGTATCATAGACAACTCAACATTACCAGTCCAGGGGTTGAGGACAGCTAACAGTACTTATCTTTCATTACCCCTTCTATTACCCTGACTTTCCACCGCACCAGGACAGTGGGAAGAGCCATTCAGGATTGGCAAATCTTATGCAGGACTTAATACGTAAAGCAAATTTCCTGTGTATGGGGAAGTAGTATTTAAATAAGAAAAAATAAC
>JARQOC010000003.1:629997554-630153832 GCA_033576535.1 Allobates femoralis
TGCTACATCATGTTCCAAAAATGTAACAAATAGCTATAAAAAATTACTATAATGAGTGTTGTTCTAAATTCAAAGTCTAAAGAGCTTTATAAACTACACCATCAAAAATAGTGTATATTTCCAGATATTTAAATGTTTAATTCTGAGATTCTATCCCCTTCCCTGCTATATTATTTCTATGTACAGGCTAAAGATTATTTTGTCTTCCACTACTGAAGACACCAGGGGTCCTGATCTGCAATTATGACTTATATGATAAGTGCGATAAAATGACAACTCGAACCAAAATATTTGTCTAATTATAATAGATTTATCAAAAGAGAAGTTCCAGGGAAGAATCTGTAAATTTGTGACACAATTTCACCCTAAGCCACTTTTTTTTGCACAGTTCAGATCAAATCCCATTTGTTCAGCCCCAAACTCTGACACTATGACTATAACACGCTGCTCTCGAAATGATCATATTATTATTAAGTACAGCAAAGCGTAGAACACCCTGGAAAATTTTAACATTCTGATCAAAATAATGTCCGTGTTAGTTCAAACTGTATTGATTTAAATGTGGGCTCCTAAAACCAGAACTAAATCATTATTATTTATATAATGTCACTAATCTTTTTCATGCCAAGTCTTCCTTAAGTGAACTTCAAACACGTCAGGAAACAAAATCACATAGGGCTCGAAAAACTACATGGTAACACAGACACACTGATGTGCTGGAAAATGTTCAAGGTCAGACATTTCTAAATCATAGCATATGTCTTTTGGCTTACAGGAGAGAAATAAGCTTAAATAGGAGCATTTAAGGATGCCATAAAGAAGCTTGCTTTTGGCTCGGTAACAACATTAAAATCTGCAATGAATGTGATTAGGAAAAGAGTCAAACGTTGTGTATAAATAATAAATACCACTAATAAAAGTGGGACACATTAAATAGTACTCACCAGCTAGCAAGGCTGTACCATGTAGGATTTTAATTAATCTACGGTATAGACTATTCTTCATGTGTGGCATTCTTAAAAGGGTCTCTTTCAGTAACAAACCACTGATGCTCGGAATATAACAAGAACATAATTGTTGCATGAAGGTACAGCAACCTACTGTATTAGGTGTTTGGCTGTAAAGCAGAGATGAGCCAATATATTCTGCTTAGAGATTGTAAGCTCACGAACAAGGTCCTCATTCCGTCTGTAACTCTTGAATACGAGTGTTACTCTATATCGTCTTCATTGTCTGTGCATGTCCCTAGTGCTATCAGATATGTTGATGCTATATAAATAAAATTAATAATGGTATTAGTAATACTTCAATATTTCAAAAATCCACTTTTGCTAAAATCCAGATTTTTTATATACTGATCAAAAATATAAATGCAACACTTTTATTTTTGTTGCCATTTTCTATGATCTGAACTCAAAAATCCAATACTTTTTTACGTACATAAAAGGCCTTGTTCACAAATTTGTCCAAATCTGCACAGACAAGCAGTAACCTGTGGGACCCTTGTTTTGGGAACGTTCTCAGAACGAGACTCCATAGGAATCGATGGGCATTGTGGGGCATTACCTATTGGATTAACGTCTGAATTTTAAAGTTTTTTTTTATATTTAATAAATTGGTGAACGAGGGAGTTTGGGGAGTCTTTATTCAAATATAAAAAAATGTCATGTATCTGTGTCTTTTTTAACCATTCACTTGCCTGGTTGGTAATGGTGGTTTATGATATAACCAAATCCAATTACTAACCTTTGGGCTTCATGTCAGCTGTTATACCCAGCTGATATCAACCCATTAATCATTACCCGAATTACCTTTTCATCAGAACTATCGTAAAGAGCTGGGCAATATGCCAGATTTGGCTCATCCAATGGATACGCCTTTTCAGACCAGCTGTGGGCTGCTATTTTTAGGCTATGAATGACGAAAATAACCATGGCCCTTCCCACCCTGGAAATACCAGTTCTCAGCGGTTAGCTTTACCTTGGCTGGTTATCAAAATTGGGAAGGACAACATGTAATTCTTTACATTTATTTTTGATAACCAGCTAAGGTAAACCAAACTTTGGGCTGGTATTATCAGAGTGGCAAGGCCCAAGGTTATTTGACCCTTCCCAGCCTAATTATCTGAGTCCACTGTTTACCAGTAAACGCACCAAATGTGGTGCTTTACCCAACTTTTAATTGCCCTGGTGCAGTAGCAATCAATATAATAGTTATTGGGGTTGATATTAGGTATGAATCGACCCAACATGGATGTACATGCCATTTCGGGGGCCAGTTAAGGGCTGCTATTTTTAGGCTGGGTAGAGCCAGATAACAATGGTTCTTCCCGCCCAGGTATTACCAGCCCCCAGCAATTAGATTTACCAGACTTGTATGTTCATTAAGAGTAATAATTCTAGACATCTTCCGTGGAAACATCCATTTTTACAGGCGTGAATCACACTGAGAGAAAAAGTACACTAAACCACTCCTCACAGAAACAAGCTCTTAACTGAAGCTGATGGGGCAGCTAGCTGTTATTTTCTGACTAAAACCAGTCAAACCACATTTTATTACTCAAGGTTGTACACTCACAGCTGTTCAAAGCAGTTAAAACTGGTTTGAATCACTGACTAGTAACCAACTTACGATTTTACTTAAAAAAATGCTTTGTCCCAATTAGTTTGCACATCACTGTAGATCTATGAACAGTTTGCCAAACTTCCAATCCCTATTCAAATCAATAGTAGGCAAAATCAAGGGCCTATAAAGCACCTTCAAGGGGACCCAAAAGCTGCCAAACACAGCTGAAACCATTTTACAGTGGAGCCCTGCTGCACAGACATTATCTTCCTACGCTCTTATGCAACAAGCTTCAGTGCCTCTGTCAACATGATTCAGGACCCACTCATGAACCTCATACATATTTACTGCCTCCCCCTACCCTGATTGGTTAAGGACAGACATTGTGCCGCCCATCTTCTCTGCTAGCATCTGTGACTGGTTGCCAGTATGGAATCCAAACTGACATCAAATTACTGTAAAAATAAATGAATAATTGAAAAAATTGTTGTGGGGTCTCCCCCTAATTTTATTAACAGCCATGATAAAGCCACTTAGCCAACTGCGGTCTGTAGGCTGCAGCTGTCATGGCTTTTTTATTAATTAGTTTTATTAAAGCTAAACACCAGGCTAAAACACCCTTTAGTGCACCATGAAAGGCACTAAAGGGTGCAAGCTTACAATATATGGGGGTAGGACATTAAAGAGCTGTTTGACATCTATTTATTTATCTAATATCTAAATATTTGTCCATCTATCTATAAATTTATTTCTACATTACATCCTCTATATATCCATCCATCAACCCACTTAAACAGCTGAAAAGATGAGTAATCTTTAAAATCTTAAAAGATTTGTAAATCTTGAAAAAGTTAGCAGGCCGAAGCCGCCCCAGGAGTGATGCCCCCATTAGATGCACCACTCCAGGTGCATCACCTCGGTTCCTTCACTGTCCAGGTGTGTTGGCAAACAGGGTAATGGTATTTGGAGTTGATAACAAATGGGTACTATCAGCTGGCAGCAAGGCTATAGGTTAGTAATGTCAAGGCACCACTCAAATAGCCAATATTTTTAACAAAGTCGGTAAGACCCATATAACCACATCAATAATTATTTTATTTAAAAATGAACCCCAGTACATTTCTATTTCACCTTTTTTTTATTAAAATCCATTTGTTGAAAGTCTCCCATAGTGGGTCATACTGTGCAGAGAATGCATGCTACATTGAACAAACATCGTTCTAATATTAAAAATGCCTACTTACTGCATAGCGTTTCAAAACATCCTTGTTCCACCAGAAGGATTCAAGTTGCTTAATATTGACAATAATTGATCATACACCTGTGACAGTGAAAAATCGATTGAGCAGCCTAATCAATAAAGAGAGCAATTGGATTTTCAAATTAGGAACACTCTGTCCAGAGGGCCTGAATTTGACCATAGATAACGTATGCAACTAGATAATATCACTGTAGATTCTTGGATAATATAATGATTCGTATGTTTAGTGGGGATCTTTATAGAGATGATGTTATTGGATCTTACATCATTATTTTGGTATTATGCAGTGTCTTTAGAATTTTTAGATACATTTTATTGATGTTTTATGTATTTTAATTGTTTTTATAGTATTTTTAATTCATTTATTTTTATCTATAGATATTAGTTGTCATGGAAATGTTTTATTTAAATGATGGAATGGGATATTGATAGTTTTTAACACAATGGTTTCTAACTCAGATCAGGATGTTATTATTAAATGACATCATGTAGGATAACAACATTGATTGGTTCCTAATAGTATATAAAGTGTCATGAGGATCATTAAGCTGTAAATCAACCTGATGAAGACGATGTATTGCTGTTGAAACGCTTTGTGGTGTTTATTAATAAAAAAAGGTTTGTTAACCTCCATTAATACCCCTGCCTTGGTGTGCCCCAGCTCTCCATTTTTAACCACAGTACTTCTCTCTTTTATACTCCTACAACCCTCTAGTGTGGTTTGAGCTGCCGGTGGCCACAAACAGCAAAAACAGTTGCAGGACCTGCAGTGATGTAGCGGATGACGCGGGACCCTGTGATCGGTAGGCGGCCCATGGAACTGATACTCGGAAGTGTGACAGAGAAGACACGCCGACCAAAGGAACTTGCTACCAGTGTTCATTCATCCTGGTTGTGCGGACGGCACAACCTGGACAGGTCAGAGTCCTTCTGGTAATACTGGAAAAATATCCCCACTAGAACACCAGGTGATCTCAAAGAGCTCTTCTCTCCTCATCTTCTTTTGCTGTCATAGACTTTGGCAACCTATGAGTACACACACAGATTTTGATGCAGATTCTTAAAATCTGTATACAAAAAAAGCATCAAACAGCGCACCCTGGGCACAGGGCCAAAGAGGGTTCAGGGAGAGCTGCAGTTGTGGTGAAAGGGCTTATGGATTCCTTTTTCCCCCTGACTAACTCTACAGAGATGTCTAGGGCAGGGGTGGCCAACTACAGTACTCAAGGTCTGAAAATAGTGCAAGTTTTCAGGATTTCCTTAGCAGTGCACAGTTGCTAATTTAATCACATGCAGAGGAAATGATTCCAACACCTTGTACAATGCTAAGTAAATCCTGAAAACATGCACTGTTTGCAGCTATTGAGGACTGCACTTGACCAACCCTTATGTACTGGAGTGCATGTAGCAGCTTGCATTTCCTTACCTCAGACCATCAGGCCAGAGGTTTTCAGCTTGTTTGCCAGTCTCTGAAGGGTAGTATCAAAGCACCTCTTTGCAAAAACAGTCCAGCACACAAGGAGGGAAATAAAAAAAGTTTTATTGCAACAACTTGTGAAAAAAAGGTCATAAATTATGTCATTAGTAACATTTATCAGACTCAAACTAATAATTTTAGCATAGGAACTTAGCACAGACTTTAGTAAATCTCAAAGACACATATATCAATAAACACAATATATATAAGGAAATTCCCACAGGGATCAGCACACTCCATTACAATGGTGTGAGAGTCCATTAAGGGCTTTGAGGTATAACCTAAAGTCTGCAGTCCTGCTAATTCAGTAGAAGGAAATGCAAATGGTAATACACTTGGGAAGGGGAGAAATAAATGAACAAAAAAATGTCCTCACTATTGTAAGAATTCAAAAACAACTGAAAAAAGTCATTTGTACATAACACAAACTAAAGGATGGGTAAGCGACCCCAAAACATGTCAAAACAAAGTCTATTTTATATGGAGTAAAAACTCTCGCAGCATTCTCATTGCTGCCTGGGATGAAGGTCACCATTCCACATGGTAGACCACTGTCGGGCGGTCTTAGCGGGTCACCGGGAGTATTCCTCCAGGGGCATTGTATGCCACCAACAGCCACCCAGCACACTCCATCATGGCCACCACTGGAGAAAAAGACGCATGAATTAGGGGAAGACCACTCCCTCTAGAAGAGATGGGAGGAATTTAGGCAACACCGTTCTTCAGGATCGAATGCCCCTGTGGGTTTCTCTTTGGCTTGCTGGCTAGCCTGATTGGGCCTGGCCTCCAGCCAATGCAGCATTCTCTCCAGGTCAGTCTTCTACTGCCAGTTTTCAAAATTGTAGTTGAAGTTTACCTCCTCCCCAAAGTAGAGTATGCAGAGTCTTTTGAAAAGATGTTCACGCAGCAGGGTGAAACGGTTGATGTATAACTGATGTTTAATGCTTTCTTTGGCAATGAAGCAAAACCCCCTCTGCTAGATGAATACTACCACCATACCTTGGGTACATTGGTTATCAAAGTCATTGGTCTTACACCCATGCAACCACTCCTGGGTGATGGCATCAACGAGCTGATTCTACTCAAGAAATGAGGCAGGCCGGGGTGGTTCATGCTGTATAGGATAGTTGGTTGGAGGGGCTGTGGGTCCTATCATGGCATTCTCCCTGTCAAAGATGCAGGTTTAATAATGCCAGCCATGCAGCAAGATCCTCCTGAGTGTTACATCTGCTGCTCGTTGCTGGCATGGGCAAAGGCTCATCTCCTGACTGTAAGCTCCTTGGCACCTCCTCTGACATCTGAGCCAATTGCTGGATTGCGCGGTGGAGCTCCAAGTGACATGTGTCTTATGCGGGCTGCTCCAGTTCTAGTTATGAAGCACCCTGTGCCTCTGGGGTGGAGAGGAAGATGAGATTATCCAGAGCAGGCAAATTTTGTGGTGGATCCGTCATTATCACATAAGCAATCTGTGTATCACAGGCACACGGTAGCATAGTGTAGCTGCATTGTACTGAACTGCCAAGATGATTCCAAGCTTCTCAGTGATGCCTCTTTGCTTTGCCTAGGGGACCGCCTCTTACAGTGCCAGGACATAATCATTTACAGAATATATATTGTTTGCACAATCTTGTTGCCTAGTTCCTTATTAACTCCTCCATGGGGAGGGCTACAGAAGGCACCTGACTTACAAATCCCCTTCCCCATGCCACAGTTAACACCTGAACTTGCGGTTGGGTGAAGTGATTATTGAAGCCTACCATATTTGGATAATAAAATAAGTAAAACAAAAGAGTTTATTCAGCTCACTACCAATTCATCTGGAATGTTGAATAAGGCTAGTGGGCAGCAATGCACGGACAAGTTCAATATAATAAATATAATACACATGTGCACATGCCCAAAATCTGTATTCTAAACATATGGAATGAAAGTAAATAAAGTGATTGCACATTTTAAAGAAGCAATATCAATAGTATGGTGTTTTTGAGTGTGAACAGATCTATAATAATAATTTAACATTTATATAGTACTATTATTTTCATAGTGCTTAACATACATTTGCAACATTGTCCCCATTGGTGCTCACAATCTAAATATCCTATCAGTATGTCTTTCAAGTGTGAGAGGAGACCCACACAAACGCAGGGAGAATATAGAAACTCCTTGCAGATGTTGTCTTGGAGGGAATTGAACCCAGGACTCCAGCACTGCAAGACTACAGTGCTACCACTGAGCTACCATGCCACCCATGTGAAGCATATAATGACCATATGCCCATATTTTTATATGAAGTGCTATCACATAAGTGTGGAAGAGATGATGCTGCTGACCTTCTGCAATAATAAAGGTTTACTCTCCCACCCCAAAATTATAATATTAATAATAATAATAATAATAATAATAATAATAATAATAATAATAATAATAACAATACATAAATAATAAAATAAAAAATATATATTTAAAAAAATTAAGCTCTCTTAAATGGATGTTTAAAGGACATTGTTAGATTCCTGGACTTCACATCTGCTGCCACTTCTGGCACTGTTTCCAAAATTCACACACTGCAGCTGTCAAAAACAATTGCAAACTCCAGGAACCTTAAAAATCTATTTTTAAGCTCCAAAAAGTTCTACAGGTTGAAAGAAAATGTTTACGAGTGTTCTAAGCCATTGGGTCTTCATTCAAGTATTCAGGGAAGGTTTTAGGGCCATTTTAATTTTCTAATGTTTTTTCCAATCAAAGCCATGTTCGCAAATTTTTTAGTAAATTGCTTAAGATTCTGATCACAAACATGGTTGGGGAAATTTCCCTCATTACAGCATGGGATCACAAATAATTCATTCTTTGAGGTAAAATATTATTTAAAAAACCAGAGAAATTACAGAAAAAGAATCAGCTATGATCCCATGCAGTAATGTATTTACACTCATTTGCATCCTCATTTGCCCAAGAGTAGGGATGAGTGAGTATATTCGTTACAATTCAGTACTCGCCGAATAGTACAATATTCAGGTTACTCGTTACTCCCTGAGTTTCCTTGTTATTACTCATTAGGAGTAGCGAGTACAATGCAAGTCAATGGGAACTTGTCACACGGGGGGAAGAAGAATGCTGTGTTCCTTTCCCCATGTGACATGTCGGGGCTGTAGTTTCAGTTTCGTAGTGTATTTACATACAAAAAATAAACAGCTGTCAGATCGGCTGTTAGTTTAAACCGCCTGCCGCTTACACCTCAGCCTATGGGTTTGGGCGGGTGATCAGCTGAGGCTGTCACGTGATACATCAGCAGATCGCTATCGGCCAATCACATCGTTAAGGTCCTTGCAGCCGATCGGATGTCTTCTCAGTTCCTGAACAGCCTGGGGACAGATGAGCATTTTATTTTTTTATTTTTAACACCTTTTGTTAACTTTTAGTTCACTTTTGTGAAACTGCAGCCCTGACATCTCACACAGGGTGAGGAACACATGATTCTTCCTACCCCCGTGTGACAAGTCAGCTCAGGGAGAGACCACAAACCACCAGACAAGGTGGGGCAGCGTCTCCATCGATCAGCATCAGCTTAGTGATTGTTTAAAAGCCAGTGACTTTTTACCGCCAGCTTTAAACAATCATGCACCTGTTTCAGCCTTTTCTTAAGCTCCCAGGCCTCTGTGTAGGGTCCAGCATTTCCTATTGACTTATATTGGACTTGATACTCGTAACGAATACCCAAGTATTAGGACCTACTCGTTACAAGTATAGCGATTCTGAATATTTCACGACTCGCTCATCCCTACCCAAAAGTTGTGGTATTATCAGATGAAGTCCTTGTAGAGTCAGACATGGCCATTATGCAGTACATAGCAGGGCAAATTTATATGATTATCTCAGCATAGGAACATTTAAAAAAAAATGTGCATATCGAAGCCGTCCCGTCACACGTGATCAGCCCTCACAATGCACCGGACCGGATATGACGTTCCGGCTGGGCATTATATGATCAGAGGAGGCAGGAATTTCAAATAGAAGGAGGAACAAGACACTGAACGATGACGCCCAGCGGGGCATGCGGAGACCAAGTGAGGAAGGAAGAATGGAGCCCTTGACCACGCCTTTCCAGTCTCAGTATGGAGATTGTATGTGAGTTAATAACTCATTTTTCTCAATCTTTGTAGAACAGTTTTAGAGCAGACAGGGATGGTTAGGAATCAGCTGGGAAGTTGCAGGGACAGGTACTGATAGGTTAGAGGGGAAGAACAATCTGACAGGTTCCCTTTAATGTTACACAATCCAAGGATATGTCATGGAATGTTCTAGTCATCTCATGTGAAATTTATGAATTATTATTTTACAGATGGATTGATGTTATGTCAGTTTTTGCATATGTGCGGTGGCAGGTATAGTGCTATACACTGCGTCCTTACATCTTACACTCCTACCATACCCTAAAATCACATGCAATAAGACCAACATGCTACCAATCTATCCCCATTTTGATGTTTGTCATATAATATAACCAAATCATCACATGTTATATCCTTGTTTTCTGTTACAAAAAGACTCATCTATTTTGAAAGTGATAATTGAATGCTGAGTATTTTCTGCTTTATTGGAAGGGATTTTGACTTTACACAAGCATCACAATCTTCTTTCCAAAGTGTTCTATACTCATGCATGAATGACAAATATTGCTACCGTAGGTGTGTATTTGTATGGAGCAAATTCAGGAGCTGAACCATGTTAATGTGCACAGGGTGCTGTGGTAGAATAGCTACCGTATATACTCGCGTATAAGCCGAGTTTTTCAGCACAAAATTTGGGCTGAAAAGTCCCCACTCGGCTTATACGCGAGTATATAAATTTTACAGCCGCAGCCCCGGAGGTATACAGGCCCCCCCATCAAGCTCCAGGGCCCCCCCCCTTGCGCGGCAGCCTGTAAAGTAAAATCATACTTACCAGTGTCCTGTCGCGCCGTCCGCAGCTTGCCGACACACGATCCCCGGCTTCATTCTGCGTCTTCCGCATTCCTGTAGTCGCGGGCAATGACGTCATTACCCGCGACTACAGGAAGTCGGAATCCGGAAGACGCGGATTGAAGCCCGGGATCGTGTGTCGGCAAGCTGCGGACGGCGCGACAGGACACTGGTAAGTATGATTTTACTTTACAGGCTGCCGTGCAAGGGGGGGTCCCTGGAGCTTGATGGGGGGGTCTGTATACCTCCGGGGCTGTGGCTGTATACAGCCCTGGGGCTGCTGCTGTATACAGCCCTGGGGCTGCTGTATACACCACTGGGGCTGCTGTATACTACCTAAGGGCTGCTGTATATACCTCTGGGGCTGCTGTATACACCACTAGGGCTGCTGTATATACCTCTGGGGCTGCATATACCTCTGGGGCTGCATATGGGGCTGCATATACCTCTGGGGCTGCATATACCTCTGGGGCTGCATATGGGGCTGCATATACCTCTGGGGCTGCATATACCTCTGGGGCTGCATATACCTCTGGGGCTGCATATGGGGCTGCATATACCTCTGGGGCTGCATATGGGGCTGCATATACCTCTGGGGCTGCATATACCTCTGGGGCTGCATATACTTCTGGAACTGTATATACCTCTGGGGCTGCATATACCTCTGGGGCTGCATATACCTCTGGGGCTGCATATACCTCTGGGGCTGTATATACCTCTGGGGCTGCTGTATACTACCACTGGGGAGGCTGCTGTATACCTCACTGCTGGGGGTTGTATACCTGTGCTGGAGTTCACCCTTGGCTTATACGCGAGTCAATAAGTTTTCCCAGTTTTTGGGGGCAAAAGTAGGGGGGTCAGCTTATACACGGGTCGGCTTATACACGAGTATATACAGTAAATATAAAACTAAAGGATACAAAGTTTTCAGTTGAAAGCTAAGAATACAAAATATACAAAAATATATATATATTTTTCAATTGCTGTCAGTGTATTATGGCTCTAAAGAAAAGAAAAAAAAAGAGTAAAATGTGTTTATTTATTTTTGCATTCCACCAGGATTAGGGATGGGCGAATCTACTCGCTAGGACTCGTTACTCGGCGAGTAGTAAGGGACTCGCAGGACTCGGTACTCTGCGAGTTTCCCAGTGATTACTCGCACGAGTCCAATGCAAATCAATATCAATCCTAGTTTTGTCAGAAACGCTGACAAAACTAGGATTGCCATTGTTTGCATTAGACTCGTGCGAGTAATCACTGGCTACTGTGCCAGTGATAGCAGGAAAACTCTCAGATAACTGCTGTTTCTTTGCGAGCCGAGTCCAGCTGTCTTCTCTGTGCAGCTCCAGGGTCCTAGAGCCCGCCTGCTCACAGAGATGATGTAGCAGTGCTGAGATTGTTCTCAGTCTGCTCATTCCCTGTGTACAGACATGAATGTCTGTGCACAGAGATGATGTAGCAGTGCTGAGATTGTTCTCAGTCTGCTCATTCCCTGTGTACAGACATGAATGTCTGTGCACAGAGATGATGTAGCAGAGCTGAGATTGTTCTCAGTCTGCTCATTCCCTGTGTACAGACATGAATATCTGTGCACAGAGATGATGTAGCAGAGCTGAGATTGTTCTCAGTCTGCTCATTCCCTGTGTACAGACATGAATGTCTGTGCACAGAGATGATGTAGCAGAGCTGAGATTGTTCTCAGTCTGCTTATTCCCTGTGCATAGACATCTATATTTATGCACAGGGGATGTAGCAGAGAGGACATCGCGTTTTGGACTGCGTCGGACGGAAGAGGATTTTTTTAATTAAAGATGGAGTCCCTAATGGCTTTTTTTTTTATTTCTAATAAAAAATTTTCCTTGTGTTGTGTTTTTTTTAAAACAATTTAATAGAAATTCATGGCGGTCATGTCTAATATTGGCGTGACCGCCATAAATTTCGGGCTTAGGGCCAGCTGATAATACAAAGCTGGCCTTAACCTCTTTATTACCCAGCGTGCCACCGCTACCAGGGCCGCTGGAAGAGCGGGGTTCAGCGCCAGAGGATGGCGCTTCAATGAACGCGCCATCTTCTAGGGCGGCTGCGGGCTGCAATTTGCAGCGGGGGGTGCCCAGAAAGCTTGGGCATCCCTGCGCTGCGGATTCCAGCCCCCAGCTGCTTAGCTGTACCTGGCTAGACATAGAAATTGCGCGGAGCCCCACGCATTTTTTTTAATTATTTCATGAATTTCAGAGTCTGAGTCTCAGAGTCAGAGTCAGAATCTCAGAATTTCATGAAATAATAAAAAAAAAATGTGTGGGGCTCCGCGCAATTTCTATGTCTAACCAGGTACAGCTAAGCAGCTGGGGGTTGGAATCCGCAGCGCAGGGATGCCCAAGCTTTCTGGGCACCCCCCGCTGCAAATTGCAGCCCACAGCCGCCCCAGAAGATGGCGCGTTCATTGAAGCGCCATCCTCTGGCGCTGAACCCCGCTCTTCCAGTGGCCCTGGTAGCGATGGCACGCTGGGTAATAAAGAGGTTAGGGCCAGCTTTGTATTATCAGCTGGCCCTAAGCCCGAAATTTATGGCGGTCACGCCAATATTAGACATGACCGCCATGAATTTCTATTAAATTGTTTTAAAAAAAACACAACACAAGGAAAATTTTTTATTAGAAATAAAAAAAAAGCCATTAGGGACTCCATCTTTAATTAAAAAAATCCTCTTCCGTCCGACGCAGTCCAAAACGCGATGTCCTCTCTGCTACATCCCCTGTGCATAAATATAGATGTCTATGCACAGGGAATAAGCAGACTGAGAACAATCTCAGCTCTGCTACATCATCTCTGTGCACAGACATTCATGTCTGTACACAGGGAATGAGCAGACTGAGAACAATCTCAGCTCTGCTACATCATCTCTGTGCACAGACATTCATGTCTGTACACAGGGAATGAGCAGACTGAGAACAATCTCAGCACTGCTACATCATCTCTGTGCACAGACATTCATGTCTGTACACAGGGAATGAGCAGACTGAGAACAATCTCAGCACTGCTACATCAGGCAGCAGGCAGGCTCTAGGACCCTGGAGCTGGCAGCCAGCACACTGAGGAGACAGGACTCTTCTCTTATCTGTGCGAGTTTCCCAGCGATTACAGTTGCAAAGTAAACGAGTCCAATGCAAATCAATGAAAAAACTAGGATTGCTTCAGGCTGAAGCTTCCGAGACACATCTGCGATTTGTAAATCTCACACTACTCGCTATTACTCGCTTCCCCTTTCATTAACATTGGACTCGCTAGACTCGCAACGAGTAGCGAGTCCTGTGCTCGGACTCGCTAGAGTCAAGCGATTCCGAGTAATTTAGGATTCGCCCATCACTAACCAGGATATTGTTTCCTTTTTTAACTAGGTTATACGGTAAGGTGGCAAGTGTCATTTAAAGCTACAACTCATCCCTGTAAAAACTAGCCACTTAACAGCTATGCTCGCTTCAACTTCATCCTTGTCAACATCTTAAGAATGACTTAGATGATTTAAAAATTCACTCCTAAAGCACTCATCACACCTAGCGAGATCACTGTTTCATCACAGGTTTTGTGACACAACAGCGACCTTGTTATGTTTTACACGTAGTAACGACTGGGCATCCGCTGTGACATCGCCGATAATGTCGGAATGGCCTGGACCATTTTTTGATCATCAGGTTCCCGCTGGTCAGCATGCATCAGTATGTTTGACGCCTTAACAACAACCTTGTTGGCGAATCAGATCTCAGCCAAGTAGGTCTGAGTCATCAGACTAGCTGCTGTGTGACAGGATCCCAATGACTGCCAAGGACGTTATACGAGTTGCCGTATCGTTGTTGAGTCATTCAGTAGATCTGACTGTTTGGCATCTCACCAGTGACCACGTAGCGTCGTTTCAGCGATCCTTACCAGGTCGTAGCGTTATCAGGATTGCTGGAACGTCGCCAAGTGTGATGGGACCGTAAGAGCTAAATGACTATTCTTTTTGCCCCAATCTGTATGATTAAAATCTATATATTTTAATTACAAAAAAAAATCATGCAATTAGAAGAACTGGAGGCTTAGTCACCAAAGCAGCTGTTCAATTCTAGAATACACTCTTACTTGTCTTCTTTCTAGAAAAAGGGTCTGGCTAGTGATGGGTGAACCTGCCAATGTTTAGGTTTCATGGGCCTGGATGGACTTTTTTAAAGTCCGGGTTCATGATTAGACTTGACACGGAGTTGCGTCCACAACCCAAACTCGGACTTTAAAGTTATGAAATGGTGGCTGGGGGGGCTGTAAAAAAATGCTAAACAGTGATTAAACATCGGCTATTACTTACCAGGTTCACACGCTTGTACTTATGGGACCGCTCATTAACATCCTGATTATTCACTGTGGTAGATGCTAGAATATATGGGATTTTTACAAGTTACTGCACTGGCTCCAACAGCTAATTACAGGCGCTCCTGCTCTGTGACAGTGTCTGTGATTGGCTTTTGCGCCCATTGTGCTGGCATCTGTGATTAGATGTCTTAGGCAACAAATCTCATGTCATAGTAGTCTAAAAAAAAAAATTGATAAAAATGATGCACAGCTTTAATGTATTTTTGATTTTCAGCACAGATAAAGTGGACAATTATGGGCTGTCACCTCAATCTCCATGATTTTACCTTGGCTGGCAAAAGGGAAGCCCATTTTTTTTGTAAAAATTATTTAAATAGATAATGAAATAAAAATGCATGTGCTTTGCCCTATTTTGGACCAACAGCCAATGTAAAACCCAGGCAGCTGGGGGCTGGCATTCTCAGTGTGGTGACCCCCATAGTTATTGCCCCCTCCGCAGGCTAAAGGATAGCAGGCCACAGCTGCCACAGAAATTGGTACATTCACGAAAAGCCCCAATTCCTGGCACTTTACCCAGCTCTTCCTGATGACCTGGTGCAGTGATATCGGGGTGATGGAAGGGGTTTATGACAGCTAATTATTGACAGCTTGTCATAAAGCACAGATAAATAACATTCAGGTCTCTGTGAGACCCACACATTATCAATTGTGTGAGAAAGTAGTTAAAAATCAGAGATACAGAGAAAAATCCTTTATTTGAAATAAATTCCACAGACAATCCTCATTCTCATTCTCTATTTAATTACCACACACATACCCGCCTACAATAATCCATAACAATGGTCCCTAAAGCACAGGATCCTGGCTCAGTTTCATCAAGAGTGTGCAGTGAGAGAACAAGCATCCTCTCCCTGCAGCCTCTGCGATCACACTGAGTGCTACAAGGAGCAAAGGAGCAGTAACATCAATCACGGAGTCATTGAGGCCCCACGGCAGTAAACTCAGGTGACTCCGCTACCGGCCACAGTGTCACTTGAGTTCACTGCCTCAGGTCCTCAGTGAGTGAAATAACCACTCCAGCTGGCAGTCAGTGTGATTATAGAATCTGCAGAGAGAGGATGCTTGTTCCTTCGCTACTGACTCTGAATGAAGCAGAGCCAGGATCATGTGCTTCATGGGACCATCATTGTGAATTATCATTCAAGGGGTATGTGTGCAGTAATAAAATATTGGAAAATGAGGGTTACCTGTCTGATTGATTTCAAATAAAGGGTGTTTTTTGTGATTTATTTCAAATAAAGGATATTTCTCTGTGTCTGTATTTTATTTATAATTTCCTCACAGGACTGATAGTGAGTGGGTTTCATAGAAGCATGGCATCATTAATCTGGGTTTAACCACAAACTGTGAATTCTCAGCTGTCATTACCACCTGGATATCTGGAAGAGCTGGATAAAACACCAGGAATTGATGCTTCTAATAAATGCACCAATTTCTGGGGCGGCTGCTATTTTTTAGTCTGGAGTGCCCAATAACTAGGGGCTTCACCATGCTGAGAATACCAGCCCCCAGCTGCCTGGGTTTTATCTTGGCTGGTTTTGCTCTTCTGGGCGCAAGAAAACTGCTCTCTCCTGGTTCTCTTCCTACCTCTCTGACTGCTTCTTCACTATATCTTTTGGTGACTCCTCTTCTTCTCCTCTTCCTCTCACTGTCAGGGTTCATCAGGGGTCAGTTCTAAGCACTCTATTTTTCTCTATATATACTGCCTCTTTTGGGCAAACATCAATAGATTTGGATTCAAGAATCATCTCTATGCTGATGACACCCAACTATGCACCCTTCTCCTGACATCACCCCGACATTAATACAAAATACCAGGGACTGTCTGTCTGCTATCTCTCACATTATGTCCTCCCACTTTCTGAAACAGATCTCTACAAAAATAGATTTCTAGTGTTTCCTCTCTCTACTAATCAATTTATACCACACATCTTAATCACCTTTAAAGGTTCAACCATAAATTCCAAGCAGCAGGTTTGCTGTCTCAGTGTCATATTTGACACTTAACTTTCCTTTATTGCCTACTAGTAAAAAGGCCCGATGCAATTGCATCGGGAGTGCGGTGAAATGAATAGTGTGTATACAGGTGGGTCAGTGGGTAGCAGAGTATACAGACGGCTCTGCGGGTAGCAGAGTATACAAACGGCTCTGCGGGTAGCAGAGTATAGAGGCGGCTCTGAGGGGAGCAGAGTATGCAGGCAGCTGTGCGGGGAGCAGAGTATGCAGGCAGCTGTGCGGGGAGCAGAGTATGCAGGCGGCTGTGCGGGGAGCAGAGTATGCAGGCGGCTGTGCGGGGAGCAGAGTATGCAGGCGGCTGTGCAGGGAGCAGAATATGCAGGTGGCTGTGCGGGGAGCAGAGTATGCAGGCGGCTGTGCGGGGAGCAGAGTATACAGGCGGCTGTGCGGGGAGCAGAGTATACAGGCGGCTGTGCGGGGAGCAGAGTATGCAGGCGGCTGTGCGGGGAGCAGTGTATGCAGGCGGCTGTGCGGGGAGCAGAGTATGCAGGTGGCTGTGCGGGGAGCAGAGTATACAGGCGGCTGTGCGGGGAGCAGAGTATACAGGCGGCTGTGCGGGGAGCAGAGTATGCAGGCGGCTGTGCGGGGAGCAGAGTATGCAGGCGGCTGTGTGGGGAGCAGAGTATGCAGGCGGCTGTGCGGGGAGCAGAGTATGCAGGCGGCTGTGCAGAGTATGCAGGGGGCTTGGCAGAGTATACAGGGGGCTGTGCAGAGTATATAGGGGGCTGTGCAGAGTATACAGGGGGCTGTGCAGAGTATACAGGGGGCTGTACAGAGTATACAGGGGGCTCTTTCACACACCTCTTGTTCCTTTCTTTATTTGGTCCCATCTTCTCTCCAGCTTCTTGTATATCTCCTTCACCCTGGGTATATTCCATGGCTCCGCCCACCCGGGTCACATGCCTGTGACATCATCGCAGGTCCTGGTGCTCCATATAATCTCTTGTGCTGGGCAAGGTAATACAGCCCTGATGCTGAGGTGAGTCACCTGGAGGCTGCTGCGGCCCCCCCCACACGAGCAGGTGGGCAGCAGACACTGCTCGCGATGACGCTACGCGTCATCGCTCGCAGTGGCGCAATGCATTGTGGGATTCGGCTACAGTGCCCGAATTTCAAACTGCGGATTATATAAATAGATAACAATCAGCTCTTGTTAACTGCACCTTAAAAACAAATCTAGAATTCAACTGTTTAGAAACTATGAAACTACAAAACAAACTGTAACTATCATTTATTCTCGTCTGGACTGCTACAACTCTTTACTGATCAGTGTCCCTCTAACCAAACTTTCTCCTTTACAATCCATCCTCAATGCAACAGCCAGGGCTGTTTTTTGTCCAGTTATTTCATCAATGCCTCTTGGTTATGCTAGTCTTTACACTGGTTGCTTGTCTGCTATAGGATGCAATACAAACTTATCTCTCTCACCCACAAAGATCTCCACAGTTCTGCACCTCCCTATATCTCATCCCTCATCTCTGTCTATCACCCCACCTGTGCCCTCCGTTCTGCAACTGATCTTAGACTAATTTCACTCACAAGTTGAACCTCAGACCTTGGTCTCCAAGATTTCTCTCATGCTGCACCACTGTTTTGGAATGCACTACCCCAAATATTGTGACTAACATCTAGTTCTCATGTTTTTAAGTGTACCTTAAAAATACATCCTACCACCTCAACTTAGAAACCTAACTATCACCTCTCCCCTCATCCATCCTTCTAAATTATAATTACAACTTGCTACTTCCCATTGTTCTGTATTCACATCCTCCCTAAAATGAATAGCACGTAAGTGCAGATAGTCTGTTTCTGCTGACCAGAGCAAGTGGCCTTATATCAAAAAATCCTATTTATCATAATATTAGCCGGACCAGACACTACAAGCATGTCCTACCTATGGATTTCAAGCTTGTCCTCAAACCTCATGTAACTGTGTTACTTTGTGCTGTGTTTGCATTACCCCTTGCTTAATTGTAAACTCCTGTGGAATATGTTGGTGCTATATAAATAAAATGTAGTTTTGCAAAGTTTATTATTAAGTATCTAGAGCATTCTAACATTTCTTTAGAAGAAATCTGTAGTGTGATAAAATACATAACTACACATTTACTGCATTATATTTCATTTAATAATTTTATTTTTTTTGTTATACTTTAGTTTTTTTTTCATTCTCAAGCATAATTTTTTAAATTATTTTCATCTTTTTCCTTTCCCTTGGAAATATTTATGTTGTTACATAAGTTAGAAATGGAATGAATAGCTCCCTTAAATCTAGTTTGTCCTGTGAGCCAATTCCTTACAGTGCTGTTTATTGACTCACATGTCTGCCCTATTACCTAGCGTCCCACTTCTAAGAAGCATACTGTTTCTGGGACAGTCTGTTTTTTAATGTACCTGGATGCAAGCCCCTTATACCTGCAATTCTTGTACAAACATTTCAGACCTTGGATTTTCCATTGGCAAGACAGTGTGTCTTCACTTCCTATAGTAGTTTACAAGGAATTATTTGACTGCAATACGATAAACAAATACACCAGACAGACAACCTGTGTGAGAGGTAGTGCTAAAAATAATTTAGGAAAATTAAATATTACAAGTTTAACAACATTGACATATAGTCTTATTAGTATTATTAAAAATATATTTTATAAATATGTATACTATTATTATTATTTATTTATTTATAGACCACCATTGATTCCATGGTGCTGTACATGAGAAAGGGATACATACAAACAAGTTAAAAAAACAATGATCAAACTAACAGTGACAGACCGATAAAGGGGGAGAGAGAGGACCCTGCCCTTGTGGGCTTACATTCTACATGTTGGTGGGGAGAGAGACAGTAGATTGGGTCTGCTCCGGTGGTGGTGGAGTGCCAGGTCTGATGGTGGTGGAGCTCCAGGTCCAGTGGTGGTGGAGCACCCGGGTCCAGTGGTGGTAGAGATGGGTTTTCAGATTCCGCTTGAAGGTTCCGAGTGTAGAAGATAGTCGGACGTTTTGGGGTGCAGAATTCTAGAGGATGGGGAATGCTCGGGTGAACTCTTGCAGGCGGTTAGATGAGGAACGTACAAGTGTGGAGGAAAGAAGGAGGTCTTGGGAGGATTGGAGATTACGAGTTGGATGATATCGGGAGATTCGTTCAAAGATATATGGGTGGACAGATTGTGGACGGCTTTGTAAGTCAATGTTTGAATTGAATAAAAGTTTGAATTGGATATGCTGGGGAATTAGGAACCAGTGGAGAGATTGGCAGAGGGATGAAGTGGAGGAATGGTGAGGAGAGAGGTGGATTAGTTGGGCAGCAGAGTTAAGGACAGATTGTAGAGGTGCAAGAGTGTTAGCAGGGAGGCCGCAGAGGAGGATGTTGCATTACTTGAGACGTGAGATCATGAGTGCATGCACTAGTAGTTTAGTAGATTAGGGTTGAGGAAGGGGCAGATTTTGAAAATATTTTTGAGTTGGAGGTGACAGGAGTTAGCAAGGGTTTGGATGTGCAGTTTGAAGGACAAGGCAGAGTCAAGGGTTACTCCAAGGCAGCGGACTTCAGGTACAGGGCAAAGTGTGCTTTCATTTATTGTGATAGATAGATCAGGTAAGGGAGGTGTGCGAGTTGGAGGAAAAATGATGAGCTCGGTTTTGTCTACATTGAGTTTTAGGAAGCAAGAGGAGAAGAAGGAGCATATGGCTGATAGACATTCTGATATTCTGGACAGGAGAGAGGTGACATCTGGGCCTGAGAGATAGATCTGAGTGTCATCAGCATCAAGGTAATACTGGAAGCCATGAGACTTCATGAGTTGTCCCAGACCAAGGGTTTAAATTGAAAAAAGGAGGGGCCCCAGGACCGAGACTTGAGGGACCCCAACAGAGAGGGGATGGGGTGAGGAGGTTGTGTGGAGGTGGGAGACACTAAATGTGCAGTTGGAAAGGTAGGAAGAGATCTAGAAGAGGGCAAGGTCAGTGATACCAATGGAAGAGAGGATCTGTAATAGGAGGCAGTGGTCGACTGTGTCGAATGCAGAGGACAGGTCAAGAAGGAGGAGGAGCTTTGGCCGTGAGTAAGTCATTAGTAATTTTGGTCAGGGCAGTTTCAGTGGAGAGGTGGGCGAGGAAGTCAGAAGATTACATAAACTATATATGTCTAAATTGACATGTACATTTCTATACATAACACAGCTTTTGATTAAAAACTTAAAATTGGCAGTATTTGGGTTACAATTGAATTTCAGCATCTTATATAGCAGGATGATGACAATTTTACCACCTTGATCTTAAAAGAATGACACCTCTCAAATTTGCCATTACTTCAGAGTCAGTCCTGTAAAAAAAAATGTATTCACTCTTCATCCCTATTTCTGGTTACTAAAACAGCTCTTATATAGTACTAATATTAGAAACATACAATTTTAAAAATAATGGTCTAAAAATCCTGAGAAATTTTTCATCTTATTAAGTCTTCAGGAATCCTAATGAAACAAGAATTCAAAGGGTAGGTAATCATCATTTGGAATAATATCTTGGCAACAGAATTTTTTTTCTTTTTCTAGAAAATGTCTTTATCCCACTATCTTGCCTATAGTTTGTTTGTTGCTTCCAAAATCTTTGACTATAAAACAACCTCAACTATAAAGCATCTGAGCTTTGAAAGATAATATTACACAAAAGCCAAGCTGCAGATTCACTGTACAAAAAAAGTAAAAGTGCAAAAGGGCAAAATAGGCTGGTTGAAGAAACATTTAGGCTAAGTTCACACAGTGCATTTTTAATCCATTTTTTATGATCCGTTTTCGCACAGAAAACATAACTTTCAGTTTCTTTACAGCAGTCAATGAGTTTTCAGAAATTCTATGCAAATGCTGCATTTTTACTGGTCCATTTGGTGGCTCTTATGAGTTTACAAATGGGGTAATACAATGGGTTAATGACAGCTAAGAATTGACAGCTGTCATCACGCCCTGGATTGGTGATTTTCATTGTGAACCCCATCTTACCAATCCGGTGAATAAATAGTTAAAACACACAATTAAAATCCTTTGACTGAAATAAAACACAGAAAGAAAAATACTTTATTTAAAAAAAAAAAAAACACAGACACTTCCTTCTACCCATTTACATACCCTGTTCTGATGGTAATCCACAACACAATGTTCAGTGAAGATTTCTTTCTGCTACATTGCGGTGAGCAGTTTATTTACAAGTGTCCGCTCATCGCAAGCATTCCTCACACTCACTGAACCATGGCTGCAAGAGCAGTGACAACTGAGAGTTCATTTGAGATCACAGCTGGCATGATTCCCATGGTATGTCAGCTATAACCTCAGATGGACTATCTTAAATCACTGCTAAAACTAGCGCCAGTCAGTGTGAGAGAGCTGCTTATGGTGAGCGGACAATGTAGGCTGTGGTCCCACTTCGGCATCATCATCACTCTGAATATCTGCCCACTCCCAAGTCAGGAGCACCCAGCTCTATAGAAATACATGCATCTGCAACCAATTATCTGGAATCTGGAACACTGGTTTCAACGGGTGTTCTTTATTCCTACGCATTTTGAAGCGTTACCATGCTCCTTCCTAAGGGACAAAAAGAAAATAAATAACCCTGAGGAAGGAGCATGGTAATTCTCCGAAACGTGTAGGAAAAAATAACACCCATTGAAACCAGTGTTCCAGTTTCTGGTTTCACTGTAAAGATAAAATAGGGAGGGGGACAAGAGGCGCAATAGTGCCCTATCACTAGTGACACTTATATGCAGTGGTAGTGCTGTGAAGCTGCTCACCTGGTCCAGTTGTGATCCCCACAACTGGTTTGAAGGCGTTTTTGGAAACAATGTTCCAGCTGCTGCAGGACCTCCACCAACCACTGGATAGTGGTATGAATCAAAGAAATGATGGGAGTGCTGGTGTCTCACGGTCCGCGCTGCTTCAGGGTCAAATAAACTCACCAAAGAGTCAAATCGATTTCCATCCTTTTATTCCTCAGGATATCCCTGAGGAAGGCGCCGGGTGTGGCGCTGAAACGCGTAGGAGAGAGGAGGAATAAAAAGATGGAAATCGATTTGACTCTTTGGTGAGTTTATTTGACCCTGAAGCAGCGCGGACCGTGAGACACCAGCACTCCCATCATTTCTTAGTTTCTGAATGAATATTCAGCAGCGCGGATCCTGAGAAACTTCGTCCCAATACAACTAATCACAGATGCTGGCAGAGAGGGAAGGTGGTGCAAGTCTGACTTGAACCAATCACAGGAGGGATAGCAGTGAATATTGATTGAGTGGTTATTGAGTGGGCCCAGAAGCAGGGTGACAGCCCCTGAAGCTTGGTAAGTATAATAGTTTAAAGAGATAATGGCTGTGCCAAAACAATGGGGCTCCACTGAAGGTGTTTTGCATACTTATGTTTTTCTCTCAATGAATTTAATAGGTTTGAAAAGGTTCGGCAAACTGCTCAGCGAACTCCTGGAAGTTCAGCGGTCTGAGTTGAACCGAACTTTGAAAGGTTCGCTCATTTCTAGTCAAAATCACTAGGTGGCACTAACTTAGCATCAAGTTGAAACTTGGAGCCAAAATCTTCACGTATTAGATGAAGTGATGCAATTTATAATATTACAATGTGCAATATTTATTTTTCAGATTTTGAT
Source organism: Allobates femoralis (assembly GCA_033576535.1). Classification (NCBI taxonomy): domain Eukaryota; kingdom Metazoa; phylum Chordata; class Amphibia; order Anura; family Aromobatidae; genus Allobates; species Allobates femoralis. The sequence continues at coordinate 630,020,874 of JARQOC010000003.1, forward strand.
CTTTTTAAATGGCAGAATTAGAAAACTTTAGTAAACCACCTAAAAACTTGCTAAGAAAAAATATTTTAGGAGTGGAGTGACAACTTGGTCTTATATATTTTATTCTTTAACATGACATTTTAAAAAGGCAACGAAAAGCAATATTGTGGAAAATTTAATGACACAGAAGTCCAAATTCTGGCATAGAACATTTGTGTTAATAAAGTCCATAGTGTTATATACCGCATTGTATCAAGAATCATATATATTGTACATTGCAATAGTATAGATAATTATAGAAAAAAAATATATATATAATGGATAAATTGCAAACATGTGAAACCTTACAAAAGAAACCAAAATGCAATCAGCCGTCCAATTTATATACGTGTTAAAAAATGTCATCATTATTTTGGTACAAAACAAGTAAAAGTGGTGGTCCAGAAAGGATGCAGGCCTCATAGACGTAGCTTTATTAATTTTACATAAATATAGTACTCATTTGTGATTACCGGTATGATGTTGCCTCTGGTATAAAGTAAGAATGTGTGCATTCAAATAAGAACAGGTGCATAGGCTGGTGTGTGAAAACGTTTGACCAGCACTGTACTTACTATATATATACAGTATATATGTGGGGTGGTTGTTTGTCCTTCCTGATTCTCATGTCCTCTACCAAAGTCCCAGGAGTTTGAGGGTTCTGCACAAGATTTTAGTTGTTCCCAGCACTCCACTTTTCTGGACAGAGAGTTCAGATGTTGCTCCGGAGTAGAGATGAGCCACCACCCTACTGTTCGAATTTGATTAGTCAAATTGGTGGTGTGTTCGTCGAATGTTCATCGAATGTTCGTCAAACACCATCGAACACCATTGAAAACAATGGCAGGCAAACACAAACACATACAAACACATAGAAAACACATAGAAAACATCTTCTAAGGCAGGGGTCTCAAACTCGGTTGGGTTGGTGGGCCGCACGTAGAAAAAAATTGATATCGGGGGCCGCATTGCTTGTAGGACTAAGGGTACCGTTACACGTCGCAACATTGCATGCAATTTCACAGGCAATTTGCTGGTTGCAGTGAAATCATGGACACATTGTTACATTTGTACACAGCAACAAAATAGAACAATGTGTCCATGATTTCACTGCAACCAGCAAATTGCCAGTGAAATTGCATGCAATGTTGCGACGTGTAATGGTACCCTAAGTGACATTTTAGTAATGCCAGAATTTTTTGCTCAATCTAGTAAAGTACAAATTATGATCTTCTTGTAGGAATGTTCCCACCCTAATCTACTTTATGCAGTAATGTCCCCATACTGGTCCCCATTGTATATTAATGTCCCCCAAACTGGTCCCCGTCTTGTAGTAATGTCCCCATCCTGGTACCCTTCTTGAAGTAATGTTCCCTCCCTTGTCATCTTGTAGTAATGTCCTGGGTCTCTGTTCTTTTTGTTCTCTCGCTCACACACACACTCACATAGGGCTTGTCCACACATCTGCGCTCTCAGTATTTAGCGCTTCTGCGCTATATACTTAGATTTTTGCAGAGAAGCGCAGGTTTGTGTATGCGGCCGCTTTCAGCAGACGCTGTCCCTGGTTACCCGATGTGTATTGTGGTAATCAGTTCATACTGCAGGCTGCCCACTGTCCACTTATCCCGAGCGCAGAGGGAAACGCTGCTTGCAGCGTTTCCCTGTGCGCTCTGGATAAGCGCACACTATGCAGGCTGCTGTATGAACTGGTTACCACGATACACATCGGGTAACCAGGGACAGCGTCTGCTGAAAGCGGCCGCATACACGCACCTGTGCTTCTCTGTCAAAGCCTAAGTATTTAGCGCAGAAGTGCTAAATACTGAGAGCACAGGTGTGTGGACAAGCCCATATATACACACCCGCACATTCACACACACTCACAGACATACACACATACATCCTCAGACATATTCACACAAACACATACACACTCACACATTGACACACTTACATAGGGCCATATTTGGAGTTCCTGCTGCCCTAGGCACTTTCAGCGGTCACTTTCCCTTCCCCTAGGCTGCTATCTTCGGCTGTAACAGCGCCTTACCTGACTCCACTCTTCTCATTCCAGCAGCTTCTTCCTCTGTGGCTCCCAGTCTTCCGCTTGCCGACAGCAGCCGGCACCAGCTAGCACCCGGCAGCCGGCACCAGCCTGCACCCAGCAGCCGCCGGCGATGTGCTGCTCAGGCGGCGCGGGAATACCCTCATACATATACATACACTCATACACATATACACACTCACATACAAATATACACGCACACACATATACACACTCACACATATACACACACATATACACACTCAGAAATATTCACACACACATACACTCACACATATACACATACACACTCACTCACATATATACACAAATACTCACACATATGCACATACACACTCACTCATATATACACACAAACACACACACACTCACTCACATATACACACAAATACACTCACACACATACACATTCACACTCACTCACATATACACACAAATACTCACACATATACACATACTCACTCACATATACACACAAATACACTCACACACATACACACTCACTCACATATGCACACAAATACACACACACTCTCACATATACACACAAATACTCACACATATACACATACACACTCACTCACATATACACACAAATACACACTCACTCACTCACATATACACACAAATACACACACAGACACTCACTCACATATACACACAAATACACTCATACATATACACACTTTCTCTCTAACACTCAGTCATACACACCTGGTCAGGGGCTGACTGGCTGAACTTAATCCGGGAGGTGGCATGACCCTGTCAGCCCTGAGGTGGCAGGTGATGAGGAGCAGGAGGGGTTTCGGGGTGAAGGTCTTTTTGCTGGCCGGGTGAGGAGCGGGGGGGGGTTGGGAAAAGGCCATGTGCTGTCAGCTCCGCCTGGGTCAGGAGCAGTGGGGGGGGGCGGTTGCTGTCAGCTGTGGCCGGGTGAGGAGCAAGGGGGGGGCGGGCAGGCTATCAGCTCCGATGCTCACTCACCGCTGTGCTCCCGCTCTGTCACAGGGGGCAGTAGCTGTGGCCGCAAACTGAGAGCCTGGCCAGCCCATTTCATTAATGCCCCGGGCTCATTATGCATGGAGCCGCCGCGGTACCGCTTTACTGTGTCTTCTTCCGGGTACCGCTGGCTCAGCTCAAACAAGCGCCTTCGTGCCTGTACATTCATGAAAGCAGGCGGCCGGTGGACCTGTGACGTCACAGGAGGTTTCTGATTGGTCCATCAGCCGCCTGCTTGCATGAATGTACAGGCGCGAAGGCGCTTGTTTGAGCCGCCGCTACCCGGAAGTCACAATAAAGCGGTACCGTGGCGGCTCCATGTATAATGAGCCCGGGGCATGATTTTTTTCTTTCATGGTGCCCCGGGCCGCACTGGGGAGCGAGTTTGAGACCCCTGTTCTAAGGTGTTCAAAGGGTGACAAACTACTCAGAAGATACAACAAACACATGGAAAAGTGACAAGTACATATAAAAATGTGAAAAGAAAAGATATGGACAAGTAAAAGGAGAAGGAGACACAGATATAGGCATGTCATGCCCTTCTAAAATCCGTTTTTACTCCAGCATTTGTAAGGCATCATGCACACGATGAGTATTTGGTAAGTTTTACCTCAGTATCTGTAAGGCCACGTGCAGACGACGAGTATTTGTTGAGTTTTACTTTAGTATCTGTAAGGCCATGTGCAGACGATGAATCTTTGCTGAGTTTTACTTCAGTATCTGTAAAGCCAAGTGCAGACGATGAGTATTTGGTGAGTTTTACTTCAGTATCTGTAAAGCCACGTGCAGAGTCTTTGTTGAGGTTTTTCCTCAGTATTTGTAAGGCCTCGTGCAGAAGAGGAGTATTTGGTGAGGTTTTTCCTAATTATTTGCAAGGCCTCGTGCAGACGATGAATATTTGGTGAGGTTTTTCCTTAGTGTTTGCAAGGCCTCGTGCAGACGATGAGTATTTTGTGCTGTTTTTCCTCAGTATCTGTAAGGCCACGTGCAGACGATGAGTATTGTGTCACATTTAGGGGACTACTAGAGGAGTCTCCATTTTTTCCAAAAATTTGGGCACAGACACCACTTAAGTGGCATCAATTGCCCCACAGTTGCAAATGGTTATTTTTAGGCAAAAATCCTCAAGGCTTCAGTCTCCTGAGCTACTGAGGATGAGGTAGAAAAGTCCTTGCGGATCCATGCCTTGTCCATCTTTATGAACGTTAGTCTGTCCACCTTCTGGGTGGACAGATGCGGGCGCTTTTCTGTAAGCACATCACCAGCAGCGCTGAAGACACGTTCCGAAAAAACGTTAGCTGCGGGGCATGACAAGATCTCCAAGTCATGAGTGGTGAGCTCAGGCCATTTTTCCAGATTGGAAGCCCAAAATGAGCAAGGCTCCAGTTCCCCAGTCACGGCATTAATGATAAGTTGGAGATACTCGTGTACCATCCGCTCCAGGCATTGACTATGTGTCAGACTTCTCGTGTCTTCAGGCCTTGCAAATGATGGTCTAAAAAAATTGTGAAACGAGGTCACAAAATTGCTGTTACCACCACCAGATACGGTGTTACTGGTACAGTGTGAGTGATGATGACTCGACAGTCCCACGGTTGGCAAGTTAGAAATATGAGATTCACTCTGTGTACCACTGGTGTTTTGTGGAAGAGCCGATCTGAGATTATGCATCAGCTTCTGCAGATACTCCTGCATGTGTGCGTCCCTTTGTATGGCAGGAATTATTTCTGCAAATTTGGTCTTGTACCGGGGATCTAAAAGTGTGGAAACCCAGTAGTCGGCATTACTTCTAATTCGGACAATCCGAGGGTTATGCTGCAGGTAGTGCAGCAAGAAGGTGCTCATATGTCTTGTGCATCCAGGAGGACCAAGTCCTTCTTGTGTTGGTGGTGGGGAGGTGAGAATCATCCTTCCTTTCTCTGCCCTCTCCCCCCAACCTCGCACAACAGAAATGTCATCAAGGTCTCCCTCATTGGCTGACTCTTCCATGTCCATCGTCAGTTTGTCCTCCATTTCTTCCTGCACACTCCTCAAGAGTTTGGTTGCTACCATGTACCCTCGTTAATCCCTCTCTACCACCCTCCCATGCCTGCCGTCTTGGTGCTGCTGACCATGAGGACCTTGGAGATGTTGTCATCCCTTCTGCATAGGACTCCTCCTGTACTTCCTCCACCTCCTCTTGTCCCACCACCTGACTCCAAATATTGTTTAGAGTGTTCTCCAGCATGTAGATGACCGGAGTAGTCATGCTGATAATGGCATCGTCAGCACTAAACATCTTTGTCGCCATCTCAAAACTGTGCAGAAGGGTGCATAGGTCCTTGATCTGAGACCACTCCTGCAGCTTGATCTGTCCCACCTGAACTCGTTGTCCCAGGCTAAACGTCATAACGTATTGCACCAGGGCTCGGTGGTGCTGCCACAGTCGCTGCAACATGTGCAGAGAAGAATTCCAGCGTGTCAGCACATCGCATTTCAACCGGTGAACAGGCAAGCCGAAAGACTTCTGAAGCGAAACAAACCGCTGAGCTGCGGGATGTGAACGCCAGAAGTGAGCACACAGCGACCGTGACCTCTGCAGAAGCTCATCTAGGCCAGGATGGTGTGTCAAAAATTGCTGGACAACCAGATTCAACACATGAGCCATACAAGGCTTGTGTGTGCTATTTCCCCGGCAAAGGGCCGCACCCATGTTTGCAGCATTGTCACACACGGCCTTCCCTGGCTGTAGGTTGAGTGGAGACAACTATTGATGAAACTCAGTCGCCAGAGCTGACCACAACTCCTCAGCTGTGTGACTCACATTTCCCAGGCATTTCAAGGTAAAGACTGCCTGATGGCATTGAGCCCTGCTGCCAAAATAGTAAGGAGGTGTGCAGGATTCCTTCTGTGCAGTTGCAACGCGGGTGGCATTACCAGACAGGCTTTGGGTGGAAGTGGAGGACCGAGACGAGGTTGAGGAGGCAGAAGCAGTGGAGGAACTTCTACCTACAGAGGATGGACACACAACTCGTGGGATGGCAAGACTTGGACAGCAGACCTTCTCCAGCTCTCCCCATAGTTAACCAGTACCCAGTGAGCGACATGTAATGCCCCTGTCCATGCTTACTGGTCCAAGTGTCTGTGGTGAAATGCACCCTGTCACACACAGTTTCTCAAGGAAGCGGTGATGTTGTCTGCGACCTGCTGGTGTCGCGCAGGCACACCTTTCTTGGAGAAGTAGTGGCGACTGAGCATCTGGTACTGGGACACTGCGATGGACATAAGGTCTCTAAAATCCTCTGTGTCCACCAGGCGGAAAGGCAGCATTTCTGTAGCCAACAGCTTGCAGATGGTGAAATTCAAGCACTTAGCTTTGTCATGGCTAGGAGGAAATGGTCTTTTACTTGTCCACATCTGAGGGATGGAGGGCTGGCTGCTGTGCTGAGACGTTGTTGAGTAGGGTGCTTGTCTGTGAGGGAGGTGCAGGCAAAGATGTAATGTTGCCTTCATCCAAAGGTGGTGCTCTCGATGTCTGAGAGAGCTCAACAGCAGCAGCATTGTCCACTTGAAAACCAAGTGACGACCTGCCAATCACACTACATGTTGCGGGTAAAGAGGTGGAAGTTCTACGTCCAAAAGCATGTGTGACAGCTGTCCCCACAGTCACAGACAATGAAGAGCACAAGGATGCACTTGATGGGGCAGATGGTGGTAGGCCTGCCCCGCTAGCCCGCATTGTTGCACAGTGAGCTTCCTACTGCGACTTGTGCTTCATGTCCATGTGGCGGTTCATACATGAAGTACTCAAGATAGTGTGTTTTTGGCCTCTACTCAGAGATTGGTTACAAATCTTGCAGATGACATGAGCTGGGAGATCCTTGGTGATGTCAAAAAAGGCCCAGGCAAGGCAAGGCTTAGAGCTCATGTAAGCTGCAGAGCCACCACGACTTCTGCTCAGAGGCAGAGTTGTGGCTGTGGATGCAGTTGTTGACATGCTTCCAGTACTACGTCCAGGAAAGCGCAACCTAATCTCGTCATCAGTAGCATCCTCCTCCACCTCCTCTGCTGACCTCATCGACTGGCTGATTGTGGGTTGACAGTAAGTGGGATCTCCAACCTCAATAGTCTCATCAGCATCATCCTCCTTGTGTCCACTAAGAGTAGTTACTGTTAGGTAATGAGGGTCTACATGAAGGTCAGAACCTTCTTCATCTGGGCCTGGATCTGTCTCACAAAGCCTCTGGGCATTAGAGCAGATCATTAACCACTTGATTGAGCACTTGCGATCTATTCAAGCACCTGCTGTTTTTGTGCCTCATTTACAAGTGGTATCGACGGCCATGTCCATAAGGGGTCATATCCGATTGGCCACGTAAAGAAGTAGACATCTTACTTTGGCTGGAAGATTGTCTTTCTTCAGCAGATGTTAATGTAGCTTTAGCATCTACCACATGGACACAAACTTTTTTTTCCCTTTCCACCACGCCTACTCCCCTTTCCACCAGCAGCAGGCCTTTTGTCACTCATTTTATATGTGACAAAATTGGCAACTGTGCAGTTGGACAAGAAAAAGTTGGATGTAAATCGAGCAAAGGTGACTAAACCGACACTACTACTAGGCCCAAAGTGAGACCTGGGCTAAGTGCAGTTAAAAATTAGTAGGAACTACACAGGTGGTGTAGTTGCTTGTCTTAGAAGTGGCCTACACTACTGCATTTTGTGACACTGCTACTTGACCCGAAGTGAGATCTGGGAAAGGTTCAGTAAAAAATTAGTAGGCGGTGTAGCTTCTTTCACAAGTGGGCTACACCACTGTGTAAGTGACACTGCTACTAGCCCTAACAAGTTGCCTGGACTAGCTGCAGCAAAAAAATGCCTACTTAAGACAGGTGGTGCAGCTTTCTTCACAGCAGTGCTACACTACCTGCCCTAAACGATTCCCTGAGCTAGATGTGGCCAGATGCTGTGAAAAACAGTTGCACAGCACTGGCACACACCTGCCTGGTAAAAACTGCTATGAACTGCTCTAACCTAGCCTTAAAGGGCTGAGATTACTACCAGTCCTATGAAGTAGCCCTCAAAAGGGCTGATATTCTTACAATTCGCACCCTCACTCCAGTCCCTACTCCCTAAACCTATCTATCTCTCTATCTAACTTGATATACACTCACTAACTGACTAATAAGTGAAGTGACACTGTTTAACTGTATAGACATCCCAATGTCTTCGCTGTAGATCCTTGTCAGGTAGATTAGTGCGTTGATGTCTCATTCATTTTTTGCATACAGCCTGACATCATCCATGTAGAGTAGGTGGCTGATGGTGCTTCCACTCTTGAATTTGTATCAATAGCCAAATTCTGTAATTATCTGACTGAGGGGGTTTAAGCCTATGCAAACCAGCAATGGGGAGAGTGCATCACCTTTATATATGCCACATTTGATGGATACTTGTGCTAGTTGTCTTGCGCTGACTTCCAGTGTTGTCCTCCATAACCCCATTGAGTTTCTGAGGAAGGTTCTTAATTTTCTGTTGACATTGTAGAGGGCCAAGCATTCACAGATTTATGTGTGTGAAATTGAGTCATAGGTTTTCCTGAAGTCATTCCAGGCTGTGCAGAGATTGGTCTCTCTTTGTCCAATGCTCGGTTCAGCTGTGAGAGCCAGGCGTTATCCCAAACTCGAAAATCCATCGTACACACTTGATTAGAGAATTCTCTCTTGTTATTGCAGTGGTGTCATATATACCACCATCTGCAAATCCTGAGGCAGCTGGGGAAGTACTGTCTGGGGTGATTGCCCGGCTTCAGACGAAACACCCTAACTCTCTAACTGTCATTTCTGGGGATTTTAATCGAGCCAAGATCTCATTACCAAAGTTCTATCAATATGTCAAATGTTCTACACGGGACAATTATATATTGGATCTCCTCTATGCCAGTGTTAAGGATGCTTACTCATCATCTGCATTGCTTCCCCTGGGGAAATCTGACCACAACCTCATACTATTGTCTCCAGCCTATCAACCAGTTGTCTGTAAACAACCAGCGACAATTAAACAGATAATCCTCAATCACTCAATCAATCCTCAATCACCAAACAAGCACGCCCGCCTCGCAAGCTCTCATGCTCCCACCTGCTAACCCTCGGCCTACTCCTCCTCCTTGCCGGTGACATATCCCCCAATCCTGGCCCCCCCCTGCAACATCCCCACAACAACCTTCATCCCGCGACCCACCGCCAACCCTCGCAACCTCACCACCACTAGCTCTCGCAACACCACCAACATCAGACCCATTCCCCCAACCCATGCCCCACCTACCGCTCTACCCGGCGCACTCTGGAATGCCCGCTCAGTGTGCAACAAACTCCCCGACATCCATGATCTCTTTATCTCCAGGAAACTGTCATTCCTTGGCCTCACCGAAACCTGGCTCACCCCTTCCGACACGGCCTCCCCTGCCGCACTATCCTACGGCGGCCTCAGCCTGTCCCACACCCCCCGTCCCTCTGGCAAGCACCGCGGTGGAGTCGGCATACTTCTGTCCAACTCCTGCACCTTCAGCCCCATCCCCCAGCCCCCATCCGTCACTGTCCCCTCCTTCGAAGCCCACTCAGTCCGAATCTTCTCCCCCTGCAACCTCCAAATAGCCATCATCTACCGCCCCCCCGGACCCACCGCCTCCTTCCTTGACCACTTCACCACCTGGCTACTTCACTTCCTCTCCACTGACATCCCCTCCATCATCATGGGCGACTTCAATATCCCCATTGACACTCCCCGTCCAGCCGCCTCCAACCTTCTTTCCTTGACCACTTCCCTAGGACTCTCCCAATGGTCCTCCTCTCCCACCCACGAACAAGGCCACACGCTTGACCTCATCTTTACCCGCCTTTGCTCCCTCTCTAACCTCACAACCTCGGTACTCACACTGTCCGACCACCATCTCTTGACCTTCTCCGCCCTCTCCTCCCCTGCCACACTACCCCCTCTCCGCAAACTTGATCACCCTCGCCGAAACCTAAAAGATCTTGATCTTCCTTTATTCTCTGAATCACTCCTCCCTCTCACCGACCTACCCTGCGCTGACGACATTGACATTGCCACCACCCTATACAACACCACCATAATGAACGCTCTCGACCTAGCCGCCCCCCTCACTCTCCATGCTCCACGCATTAACAGGCAACCCTGGCACACCACCCTCACTAAAAACCTGAGACGGGCGTCCAGAGTCGCCGAGAGGAGATGGAAAAAGTCTCACACCCCCGAGCACTTTGCTCTGTTCAAGCAATCCATCACTGACTTCAAGACGGCACTCGCTACCGCCAAGCAAGTGTTCTTCTCATCCCTTATAACCTCTCTGTCCCGCAACCCCAAACAGCTCTTCAAAACTTTCAACTCCTTACTTCGCCCACCTGCTCCTCCCCCTTCTCCCCTCATCTCTGCTGAAGACTTTGCGACCTTCTTCAAGGAGAAGATCGACAAGATCAGAAGCAGCTTCGGTCCACTATCCCCACAACTCCCCTTCCCACCTACACTGCCCTCCTCCTCCATCAGCCACTTCCCCCCCATAACTGAAGACCAACTCTCCTCCCTCCTGTCAAAATCACACCTCACCACCAGCGCCACACGACCGCTCCCATCCCACCTCATTCCCAACCACACCTCCATTTTCATCCCAGCCCTCACCCACCTCTTTAACCTTTCACTTAGCACTGGTACCTTCCCCTCGGCCTTCAAACACGCCCTAATCACGCCCATCCTAAAAAAAACCTCACTTGACCCTACCTCTGTCTCTAACTATCGCCCCATATCTCTTCTCCCATTCGCCTCTAAGCTACTTGAACAACACGTCCACTCCGAACTGTCCTCTCACCTCTCCTCGTGCTCCCACTTCGACCGCCTACAGTCCGGCTTCCGACCCCTCCATTCCACCGAAACAGCCCTGACCAAAGTCACCAACGACCTACTGACCGCCAAGAACAAACACCACTACTCCATCCTGCTACTCCTTGACCTGTCTGCCGCTTTCGACACGGTTGACCACTCCCTTCTTCTCCGGATCCTGGAATCCCTTGGCATCACCCACCTTGCCCTCTCCTGGATCTCCTCATACCTAGCAGACCGGACCTTCAGCGTCTCCCACTCCCACACCTCCTCCTCACCCTACCCCCTTTCTGTCGGAGTCCCCCAAGGTTCAGTCCTGGGACCCCTACTTTTCTCCATTTACACTCTCGGCCTAGGGCAACTCATCGAGTCCCATGGCCTCCAGTACCACCTCTACGCCGACGACACCCAAATCTACCTGTCCGGCCCTGACATCACCTCCCTACTCTCGAAAATCCCTCAATGCCTTTCCGACATCTCATCCTTCTTCTCTGCCCGCTTCCTTAAACTCAACATGGACAAAACTGAATTCATAGTCTTCCCCCCAAGAAATTCCACCCCACCTCCCAACCTATCCATCTGCATCAACGACTGCGCCCTCTCCCCAGTCCCCCAAGCCAAGTGCCTCGGGGTAATCCTCGACTCCTCCCTATCCTTCAAACCCCACATCGAGGCCCTCACCACATCCCTCCGGCTCCAGCTCAAGAACATCTCATGGATCCGCTCCTTCCTCACCCACGACACTGCTAAAACACTCATCCATGCTCTTATCATCTCCCGCCTTGACTACTGCAACCTCCTTCTCAATGGCCTCCCGGCTAACTCCCTCACACCTCTCCAGTCTATCCTCAACTCCGCTGCCCGACTCATCTATATGTCCTCCCGCTACTCCCCTGTCTCCCCCCTCTGCCAAGCCCTTCACTGGCTCCCCGTCTCCAAGAGATCCCAATTCAAAACACTAACCATGACGTACAAAGCCATACACAACCTGGCCCCACCATACATCTCCGACCTGGTCTCCCGATACCTACCCTCACGCAACCTCCGCTCCTCCCAAGAACTCCTCCTCTGCTCCCCCCTCATCACCTCTTCACACAACCGAGTCCAGGACTTCTCCCGGGCATCTGCCTTACTCTGGAACTCCCTACCCGAACACGTCAGACACTCTCCTACCCTGAGTAACTTCAAGTGTCACCTGAAGACTCACCTGTTCCGTCAAGCCTACAACCTGCCATGAGACCCAGGCGAACGCCCCATACCTGACATTCCCCCATCCTACTGTATCCTAACCCACCCCTCATAGACTGTGAGCCCTCGTGGACAGGGTCCCTGCCCCTCCTGTACCTGTACGTCCTGATCGCCTAGATTTAGTGTACTTGTTCTTGTCTCCCTCATCCTCATGTAAAGCGCCATGGAACCCAATGGCGCTATATAAATAAATAATAATAATATTAATAATAATAAGGAAGTGGTCTCCGGCAGCAGAGAAGGGGTTACAAGACTGCTTTGATTGCACAGACTGGGAGGTGTTATGTGCCAGGGAACCTAATGATGATGTTAATGAGGTTACCGGGAGAGTTACTAATTACATCAACTTTTGTACTGACAATATTGTACCTATTCATGAGATTTGGTGTTATGCAAACAATAAGCCTTGGATTACAAAAGAATTGAAACATCTACTAAACAGGAAAAAAAAAAGCTTTTAAAAGGAAGGACAAGGAGGAAATGAAAATTGTACAGCGAGACTTAAAGGGGAAAATTAAGATTGCCCGTGAAGCATTCAGAATTAAATTGGAAAATAAATTGTCACACAACAATTCCAGAGAAGTGTGGGCGGGAATGAAGCTATTGACTGGGTTTAAGGCAAGGTCAGATGAGGGGTGGGGGGCTGATCATGGCTAATGAAATGAATGAGTTTTTCAACAGATTCAACAATAAATGTGCGATGTCAACAGGGGAGAGGGCCGGGGAGCGACAAGCAATATCAACTGGGGGGAGGAAGTTAGAGACTTTCTTGATCTCCGAAAATGATGTGAGGGAACAGTTTAGTAAGCTTGTCATTGGTAAAGCAGCAGGGCCTGATGGTATCTGTCCACGTGTCCTCAGAGCGTGTGCAAATCAGTTGTGCACTGTCTTCCAGCACCTGTTTAACTGGAGCTTACAATCACAGAGAGTACCAGTTCTATGGAAGACTTCTTGCCTGGTGCCGGTTCCCAAGACTACCTTCCCGAGCTCCCATAACGACTATAGACCGGTGGCCTTAACATCGCATGCGATGAAGTCCTTGGAGAGAATTGTACTTACCTACTTGTGTCCGAGGGTGTCTGCTTTTACGGATCCCCTTCAGTTTGGGCATCGGCAGAGTCTGGGGGTGGACGATGCTGTAGCGTATCTGCAACAAACAGTACATTCCTTTTTGGACAATGATGGAACCACTGTGCGTGCCATGTTCTTCGATTTCTCCAGTGCATTCAATACCTTACAGCCACTATTATCACGTAAAAAGCTGGTTGAAATGGCGGTTGATGAGGGATTAGTGAATTGAATCATTGATTACCTGTCAGACAGGCCACAGTTTGTAAGGTTGGGGGCAGCCGTATCGGATAGTGTTCGGAGCAGTGTTGGAGCCCCTCAGGGAACGGTGCTGTCGCCATTCCTTTTTACGTTATACACAGCTGATTTTCAGTATAAATCAGACCTTTGTCACCTTCAGAAGTACTCTGATGACTCAGTGATAGTCGGAGGTATTGAGAGAGGCCGGGGGGAGGAGGAATACAGAAGGGTGGTTTTGGACTTTGTTGACTGGTGCCAGGCTAACCATTTAGAACTCAACGTAAAGAAAACCAGGGAGTTGGTGTTGAGTTATGGAAGGTGCATGAAGGATTGCTTACCTATCACTATTGATGGTCAGGATGTGGAGATGGTGGAGAATTTAAAATATTTGGGGGTTCACCTGGACAGCAAGCTTGATTGGAGGTGCCATATAGAGAAGGTTTGCAAGAAAGAGATGAGTAGACTTTACTTCCTAAGGACGTTAAGGTCGTTTAATGTGTGTAGCAAAATGCTTGAAATGTTCTACCAATCTATTGTGGTGAGTGCAATCTTTGCTGCAATAATATGCTGGGGTAGTAGTGTGCGCACAGCTGACGCTAATAAGCTGAATAAACTTATCAAGAAGGCTAGTGCGGCGGTGGGTCTACAACTTAGGACTTTCGAGGAGGTATTAGAGGATAGAATTAATAAGAAATGCAAGGCTATAATGAGCAACAATACACACCCGCTCTCTGAACTGTTTGCGGAGCAGAAGAGCACATTCAGCAAGCGTCTAATCCAACTAATGTGTAAAAAGGAAAGATACAGAAAATCGTTTGTTCCGACAGCTGTGGGGATGTTTAACAAATGTATAAGTGTAAAGCATCCCAAGACTAAGTGAAGATTTAAGGGTATGGGGGGAATAGGTGTGGTACAAGTACCAGTCTACCCGCATCTGCTGTCCATATAGACTTATTTTGTAATAATATAGACTTATTTTGTAACGTGTGTAATGTTCTTGATCTTTGTTCTGCTGCTGTAATACTGTAATTTCCTCCGGGATCAGTAAAGTTTATCTTATCTTATCTTATTAACTATGGGAAACACAGACAGCAATATTAGAATATAGAATTCTATGCAAAGCAATATATTAGTTAGGGTGACGGACTATAGTCCTCAGACTCACAGCAACTCCAAATACTGAAATTAGGAACAGGAGAGAAACCAAGAGTGATGACACGCAAGAGTTTTTATTACATCAAGTGAACATAAAACCACTCATGAAAACACAGCAACATTGGATAAAAAGAGGATGAAGTGCAAAGGGGTTAGCACTTACAATGCACATAAAGTTAAACCAAAGTAACATAGAGCATGCAGCAGTAAACCAAATTTACATCAATGTTGATTTTTACAGATTGAGGCACAATGCAATATAAAAATATTAGAGAACCTTGTAAATACCATGCCTAGCAGTATGTGAGCTATCTGAGTAGTGATTACTTCACTGCACATATGAAACTATGGTCCATGCGTTTTGGGTCATAATGTAGTGCCCAATGTCAGAAAGCTAGGTTTGCATCCTAGGTAATAGGTCTTTAAGCAGGACATTGACCTTAAATATAGTACATTTCAAGAAGCATTAAGAAAAGGATAAAAACAAAGCACTGGGGAGTTCTGAAGTGTCCAGCAATGAGTCCGGATCTAAATCCACTTGTAAAGAGAGAGTGGGGTGCACCACTGTGAATAAACTATCCCTGCAGGGATGGGGGTGCTGCTTTGCCAACAAGAGATTAGTGAGCCTGAAGAGAAAGAATTGACAAACACCAGCCGCATTCCACCTTTTAAAGTATCAAATAATGCAAAGTTTATTCAAGACCAAGCCACAATACATTTAAAAATCATTAAAACCATACAAAAAAAACACAGACCATCAGAAAGGAAAGGAACCCTGCAAATATATTCCATAAGTTTTTAAAATCAGCAGATCCCCAGTAATTATCAGAATAACAGTAATTGTGACACAGCACCCCTATAATCAAAAAGCCATCAATAATTTGGTCATAAATCAAATTAACATATGGTTTGACATATTGAAGGTATAGACTGTAACAACATGCAAAGAAGAGTGTGTATCTGTCAAAAATGGAAAGGAAGGGAACTGCAGTGAACTGCTCCCAGCGCAAGAGCAGCCCGGCATGCACAAATAGAAAATGTACAAGTGGAAATGAACCACTCCACTGACACTACTTTCTCACCCAAACAATTAGACTCTGTGGTGTACCAGTCATGAGGAGAAGTGTCCAAGAGGTGGGAGGCAAAGTCAGTGCATGGCTGGCCGAGCCACTGGGAACAGAGCGTGGAGCAGGGGGCCTATCTGGAGATATCTTGGACACTTCTCCTCATGACTGGTACGCCACGGAGTCTTATTGTTTGGGTGAGAAAATAGTTTCAGTGCGGTGGTTCATTTTTCACTTGTACATTTTCTATTTGTGCATGCCGGGCTGCACTTGCGCTGGGAGCAGTTCACTGCAGTTCCCTGCCTTTCCATTTGTGGCAGACACACACTCTTCTTTGCATGTTGTTACAGTCTATACCTGTAATATGTCAAACCATATGTTAATTTGATTTATGACCAAATTGTTGTTGGTTTTTTGACAATAGTGTCACAATTACTGTTATTCTGATAATTACTGGGGATCTGCTGATATTGAAAACTTATGGAATATATTTGCAGGGTTCCTTTTCTTTCTGATAGTCTGTGTTTTTTTGTATGTTTTTAATGGTTTTTAAATGTATTGTGGTTTGGTCTTTAATAAACTTTGTATTATTTGATACTTTAAAAGGTGGAGTGCTGCTGGTGTTTGTCAATTCTTTCTCTTCAGGCTCACGAATCTAAATCCATTGAACACCTATTTGAGATGTTAAAATTACTGTTAAGATAAGACACCCTTCAAATATAAGAGAACTGGGGCAGTTTGCAAAAGCAGACTGGTCCAAAATTCGAGCTAAGAGATGTAAGAAGCTTGCTGTTTGTTTTAGTAAGCAATCAATTACCGTTATTTATTCCAAAGTGTGTTGAACCAAATAGTAAGATGAGGGTGCCAACAATTTTGTCCAGCTCATACTTGGAGATGTGTGTGAATTAATGTCCTAATTGCCTTCTTTTCTGTTTTTTTTTGTGTGTGTGTTGTCCCTATACACACAAAGGAAATAAATGTGTTTGACAAAACATGCATAAATGCAATACTTTTCTTGGAGAAATACTTCATTTTTTGAACAAGTTCAAAGGTGCCAACCCTTTCAGCCATAACTGAAAGTGTTGGCTGGGTTTGGGGGCTGGAAAATAACAGAAATGGATGGAAACATCACTGAAATAGAATGGGAACTGCATGCGGAAGATATCTGGATGCATCTCCGAGTTGCTAATGGGAAGTAAATAAATAATTAAAAACAAAGGTGTATGGTCCTTTAATTTTTGATAACCAGCCAAGGTAAAGAAGACCACTGTGAGCTGGTATTTCCAGGCTGGGAAGGTCCATAGTTGTTTGGCTCATCTCAGCCTAAATATTCCAGTCACCTGCTGACCCAGAATTGGCACATAACATTAGATGTTTCAATTCTGGCATTTTGCCCCAGCTCTTCCCACTAGCCCTGGTGCAGTGGCAATTAAGGTAATATTTGGGGGGATGATGTCAGCTATGTAATGTCAACTGTCATCATGCTCAGTACTTAGTAATGTAGAAGGGTCTATTAGGCTAAATGAGTCTTGGCAGCACTGATCATAGTTGTAGTAAGTATCCAGGGTCATCTGTAATTTACTGTTTACGGCTGTGTTCACACATTTCCGTATTTGGTTGCGCTTTTTTGCGCGCGCTTTTTACTGCATTTTTCAGCAGGTGCAACAAAATACGCAGGGGCTTTCACACACTGCACTTTCTTTACCCCAGAAAGCGCAGTGATGTCACAGAGGGGAGAAAGAATCCTTCTTCCTCCTCCCCTCTGTGACAGCTGTGACCGCCCACATGGCAAAATCTAAATTAAACAAAGGCAAATGTATGAAAAATAAAAAAGAATCAATACTTTACCTCTCCGACACCTTTTCCCGGTGTCCGGTGCCGAGGCCAGGAGATCTGTGTCCTGCAAGATCCTACCGTGATGTCAGAGGGGCGTTCCCGGCGCTGATTGGCTGCTCGCGGTCATGTGATATATATCACATGACCGCGTTCCCGGCGCTGATTGGCCGCTCGCGGTCATGTGATATGTATCACATGACCGCGAGCGCCCAATCAGCGCCGGGAACGCCCCTCTGACATCCTGAGGTCCTGGCAGAAGACATCTCGCCTGGTCTCATAACCGGACACCAGGAAAAGGCGTCAGAGAGGTAAAGTATTTGATTCTTTTTTATTTTTCATACATTTGGCTTTGTTTAATTTAGATTTCGCAGTGTATATTAATACACTGCAAAATCTAGTGGGTGGTCATAGCTGTCACAGAGGGGAGGAGGAAGCAGGATTCTTCCTCCTCTCTGTGACATCAGAGGGAGAAAACGCAGAAGCAGCTGCGTAAAGAATTGACATATCAATTCTTTACGCAACTGCGTTTTCTCCCTGAAAAAGCACTGCATATTTTTACGCACTGTCTGCACGGCAAAGTGAATTTCCAATTCACTTTGCTGGTAGACACAAAAAACATTGCATATTTTGAAAAGCGTAAAAAAACCGCGGCAAAATACGCAATGTGTGAACGCAGCCTACTTTTGCTATTTACTGTTTACTATACATAGTTTCCAAAGCTGCATTTGTGAATCATAGACTATGACAGAACTTTATGGGAACATTTTTAATACATTGGCAAACAAGGGAAAGTGTGGGGGAGTCAATATTCTAATAATCTATTTTTGGTGGGAGGCGTATCTTTTCCAGAGCCTTTGTTCTATTAATAACATGGAAAACCATGTATTTCCATTGACCGGTGACAAATCTGAGTGGGGGCTGGGTTTGTGCGGGGTAAGTTAGGGGTTTTATTGGTAAAATTTTAGGGTACAGAGCATTTTTTGATTCCTTTCAGTATAACACTGGGATCATATTCTTGTCTTCTGCACTGAACACTTTTGTTGGGGTTTCCATGTATATCCACCAAAAATTTGACTCAGATGAAACCCTCCCATTGAACCACTGACTTTAATGGAGACACTTAGCACTCCGTATAGCATCTGTTTTGCTGGTGTGTATCTTTTAAGTCGCGTACAGAACTGTGGTCGCTCCACACTAAAAGGATGCCTAAAATATTGGGACACTAAAGGAGCAGAGACCAGGTGGAGTCCAAAGTGTCTTAATCCACCTTATTAGAGTGAGTGGCACACAGCATAGGAGCAAAATGGCAATCAAACAGAATAAATGTGACCTGAGCCTTAATCTAATTTTCTGGAGGTAAGATAGATAGTAGTGCAAGAATAGTACTTATTTTAATATTTGTGCAGTTCACCATGTGAATAAGTTATAAAATGGATTTATTTCTGCAGATCAGTGCAATGAGAGATTTATATAATGTTATATGTTTTTCTTCTATTACAGAGTAAAAATCTTTTTTATACAAGTTTTTCTGCTGCAATATTCTGAGTGCTGTAACTTTTGTATTTTTTCACAAACAGGGCTGTATGAGGGCTTACTAGTTGTGTAACAAGTTGGAGATTGTTTTGGTATGATTTTGGGGAAAATAACATTTTTTGATCTCCTTTTATTCAGATTTTTCCGATGAAGAATAAACAAAAAAGAACTATTCAATTTTGGTTTGCTTGGTTCCCTGTGTGGTAAAAGCGATAAGACTTAGGACTCAGTTATTCTTCAGGTCAATATGATTACTGCAATTTCAGATTTATTTTTCCTATGCTTTGCTACTTTTACACACTAAAACTTTACATAAAAATCTATTTGTTTTTGTATTTCTATATTCTGAGAGCTGTAACTTTTTTATTTTTTTCCAAATGAGGAATATTGAAGCTTGTCCCACTTTGTTCACAGCAGCACAATATAGGGTTACCATGCCCTATGTGTCAGCGGGGCAAAGCGTAACTTTTATTAAGTTTTTAAGGTCCCTCCCTCATGTCTCCCCCAGCATTAAAGAAGAGAGCATCTCAGAGATCACCAGTTTTTACTTTGCACCTTGCCAATGTGGGACATTCTTTTCCCTCCTTCCCCAACTGCTTTACCTGCTTGGTTTTGATTCCGAATAGAGATGAGGGGTGTTTGATTCGAAATTTTCACCAATTTCAAATACGACCTATTTTGGGTGGTGTTCGACTCATTCGATGAATGCGAACAATTTGCTTCAAATTCAGCAGTTCGAGGTTATGTTCGATAACGCTCCGTTCACCAAAAGCGTAACAGGATTTTCACACTAATACTGTTATTCAATCTTAATATACAGTTTTAGTGTATAGTGGGCGGGGGATAAATCTGTGCTGAAATAATGCCGATCTTCTTTTTTTTTTCTCCTTACCGCATTTACAGTGGGGCGGTGCAGTCTGTCAGCCTATCAGCGCACACACAGCAAAGTGCATTTTTTGCACACAAGCAAGGGCATGTGTCATTGGCTGTGTATGTCACATGTCCTTGCCCGTCGCCACCATTTCCTCACTGCTGCAGCTCTGTGTCACATTGGCACCGCTGCTGCTGTGTGCGCTATACAGTGTTACAGTGTCAATTAGTCAGCCAGATAGCAAGCGAATTTCAAGTTAGATAGAGAGATAGGTTTAGGGAGTAGGGACTAGTTGTAATATCAGCCCTATTGAGGGCTAGTTCATAGAAGTAAGGACAAGTTGTAATATCAGCCCTTTTGAGGGCTAGTTCAGAAAAGTAGGGACTAGTTGTAATATCAGCCCTTTTGAAGGCTATGTTAGAGCAGTTCCTAGCACTTTTTTGCCAGGCAGGTCTGTGCCAGTGCTGTGCAAGTGTTTTTCACAGCATCTGGCCAAATCTAGCTCAGCCAATTGTTTTGGGCTTATATTGTAGCACTGCTGTGAAGCAAGCTACACCACCTGTCTTTAGCAGCCAATTTTTTATTGCATCTAGCCCAGGCAATCCTTTTGAGCTAGTAACAGTGTCTGGTGCTCAGCGGTGTAGCCCACTTGTGAATCAAGGTACACCGCCTGTCTATCTAATAACAAATATTTACTGCAACTAGCCCAGGCAATCCTTTTGGGCTAGTAGCAGTGTCTGGTAGTCAGCGGTATAGCCCACCTGTGAAGCAAGCTACACCACCTGTCTATCTACTAACAATTTTTTACTGTATCTAATTCAGGCAATCCTTTTGAGCTAGTAACAGTGTCTGGTACTCAGCGGTGTAGCCCACTTGTGAATCAAGGTACACCGCCTGTCTATCTAATAAAAATGATTTACTGCAACTAGCCCAGGCAATCCTTTTGGGCTAGTAGCAGTGTCTGGTAGTCAGCAGAGTAGCCCAGCTGTGAAGCAAGCTACACTGCCTGTGTATCTAATTACAATTATTTACTGCATCTATGTTGGGTTGTACACTGGAGCTAGTCTATAAGCTGTACTTTGTTGCTTCTAGAATGCTTCAGGGGGATTACCGTGCTATGTCCCCCTTAAAAATTGTATGATTTTATTATTATGGGTGCCCAGCGCAAACGTATACCCTTTTGCCAATGGTATATTTTACTCAAAATAATTAATCAATTCACTGTACTTGGTTAACCGTCATCCGGAGGTTTATTAAATTATTTCATATTCTAAATATAAAATTATTATTAAAAATAAAAAAATAAAAAAATTCTTCTGTACGGTGGAGTCCTCTTCTTTGTATAGATTTCTATGTTTCTCTATGGTATGTTCCTTGTATGGTGGAGTCCTCTTCTTTGTATAGATTTCTATTTTTCTCTATGGTATGTTCCTTGGTTTATATTATGTTGGATTAGAAGAATAGAAGAATTTCAATCCACCATGCAATAAAATCCAACATAAGAATATAAACCAAGGAACATACCATAGAGAAACATAGATATCTGACAAAAAAGAATAGGATTCCATCGTGCAAGGAACATACCATAGAGAAACATAGAAATCTATACAAAGAAGAGGACTCCACCGTACATAAGAATTTTAAAAATTTTTGCAATTTTATTTTTAAATTTTTAACAATAATTTTATATTTAGAATATGACATAACAATTTAATAAACATCTGGTTGACGGTTAACCAAGTACAGTGAATTGATCAATTATTTTGAGTAAAATAGACCATTGGCAAAAGGGTATAAGTTTGCGCTGGGCTCCCATAATAACATAAATTTACTGCATCTAACCCAGGCAATCCTTTTGGGCTAGTAGCAGTGTCTGGTAGTCAGCGGAGCAGCCCACCTGTGAAGCAAGCTACACTGCCTGTGTATCTAATAACAATTATTTACTGCATCTTATCCAAGCAATCCTTTTGAGCTAGTAGCAGTGTCTGGTAGTCAGCGGAGTAGCCCATCTGTGAAGCAAGCTACACCACCTGTAGATGTAATTACAATTTTTAACTGCATCTAACACACGCAATCCTTTTTGGCTAGTAACAGTGTCTGGTAGTCAGTGGAGTAGCCCAGCTGTGAAGCAAGCTACACCGCCTGTGTATTTAATAACAACTCTTTACTGCATCTAACCCAGGCAGTCCCTTAGGCCTAGTAGCACAGTTTCGCCACTCAGCTCTGCTCGGTTTCCATCCATAGTTTTTTGTGCCAACAACTACAGAGGTGCCAATTAGTTAACCTCCAAAATGAGTGGAAAGGGAAAAAAAGTTTGTGTCCGTGGGGTAGGTGGTAAAGCAACAGTAACATCTGCAGGAGAAAGACCATCTTCCAGCCAAACTAAGATGTCTACTTCTTTCGTTGACAATCTGATATGATCCCTTTCTTACGGACACGAGTCACATGATGATCACTACCAATTGTAGATGAGGCACAAAAAAAGCAGGTGCTTGAATGGATAGCAAGTGCTTCATAGAGAGGGCTCTCCTCCACCTCAACTTCAACATCACACCAGTCCTCAGAGGTGTCACCCCAATTGCACTTGCTTCCTCACAGCTCCCAAGTTTCCAGCCGCCCATCTGAGTATGGGGTAAGGCAGATGGTTGAGTATGCAGAGCTGTTCACTCATACTATAGCCAGGGAATAAGAGGTGTGCTCCAAAGCTTCTGTGAGTCCAGACGAGGAAATAGTCTGTACTGATGCCCAGAAGGTTTGTGAGTTGGATCCAGGCCCAGATGAAGAAGGTTCTGAGCAATCATAATGTAGACCCTCATTCCCAAACTGTAATTCTGTTGGTGGAGAAAATGAGGAAGATGCTGATGAGACTGAGATACCTGACTGGAAAGGCAACTTGACTTTTCGGTCAGGGCAGGAAGAGGTTGGCTCTGAGGACGACGGGTGTAAAAGCACACAGGGTGATGATGAGGTTGAAGATCCCAATTACTGTCAACCCACAGTCAGCCAGTCGATGAGTGTCAGCAGAGGAGGTGGAGGAGGATGCTAGTGATGACGAGGTTAGGTTGCGCCTTCCTGGACAGAGACAGAATAGTGGAAGCACATCAACAACTGCATCCTCAATCACAGCTCTGCCTTTGAGCAGAGGTCGTGGTGGCTCTTCTTCAGGTCACATGGGCTCTAAGCCTTGCCAGCCTGGGCCTTTTTTGAGATCTCAAAGAATGACCCAACTCAGGATGACACAGGGATAGAAAAGTCCATGCGGATCAATGACTTGTTGATCTTGATGAACGTTAGTCTGTTTACATTGTCACTGGACACAGCTGCATGCGCTTATCTGTCAACACACCACCAGCAGCGATGAAGACAACTTCAGAGAGAACGTTGGCTGCGGGGCACAACAAGATCTCCAAGGCGTGAGTGGCGAGCTCAGGCCATTTTTCAGATTGGAAGCCCAAAATGAGCAAGGGTCCAGTTCCACAGTCATGGCATCGATATTCACTTGGAGATACTCCTGTACCATCCTCTCTAGGCGTTGACTATGTGTCAGACTTCTGGCCTCCTCTGGCCTTGCAAAAGATGGTCTAAAAAATTGGTGAAACGATTCCACAAAATTGCTGTTACCACCAGATACGGTGTTACGGTTTGAGTGATGACTCGACAGTCCCACGGTTGGCAAGTTAGAACTGTGAGATTCATTATGTGCACAATTGGTGTTTTGTAGAAAAGCAGATCTAAGATTCTGTAACAGCTTCTGCTGATACTCCTGCATGCGTGAATCCCTTTCTATGGCAGGAATTATTTCACCAAGTTTACTCTTGTATCGGGGATCTAAGAGTGTGGCAACCCAATTGTTGGCATTAATTTGAATTCTGACAATCTGAGGGTCATGTTGCAGGTAGTGCAGCAAGAAGACACTCATGTGTCTTGCGCATCCAGGAGGACCAAGTCCTTGTTGTGTTGGTGGTGGGGAGGTGAGAATCATGCTTCCCTCCCCTGACCTCTCCCCCCAACCTTGCACAACAGAAGTGTGATCAAGGTCTCCCTCATCTGCTGAGTCTTCCATGCCCATCGCCAGTTCATCCTCCACTTGTTTCTCGGCTCCTGCATCTTCCTCAACAGTTTGGCTGCTACCATGTGCCCTCGTTAATCACTCTCCCTCACCCCCCCATGTCTGCCGCCTTGGTGCTGCCAACCGTCTGGACCTTGGACATTTTGTTATCCCTTCCGCATACGACTCCTCCTGTACTTCCTCCCCTCCTCTTGTCACACCACCTGACTCCGAATACTGTTTAAAGTGTGCTCCAGCATGTAGATGACTGGAATAGTCATGCTGATAATGGCATCGTCAGCACTAAACATCTTCATCGCCATTTCAAAACTGTGCAGAAGGGTGCATATGTCCTTGATCTGAGACCACTCCAGCAGCGTTACTTGCCCCACCTCTGAATCTCGTTGGCCTAGGCTATACGTCATAACGTATTGCACCAGGGCTCGTTGGTGCTGCCACAGTCGCTGCAACATATGCAGAGTTGAATTCCATCATGTCGGCACATCGCATTTCAGCAGGTGAACTTGCTGGCCGAATGACTTCTGTAGAGATGCAAGTCATTGAGCTGCGGTATTAGAACGGCGGAAGTGAGCACACAGCGACCATGCCCTCTGCAGAAGCCCATCTATACCGGGATAGTGGGCTGAAAATTGCTGGACAACCAGGTTCAAGACATGAGCCATACAAGGCACGTGTGTGACATTGCCCCGGCAAAGGGTCGCACGCAGGTTTGCATGCATTGTCGCACATGGCGTTCCCTGGCTGCAGGTTCAGTGGAGACAACCATTGATGAAACTCGGTCTCCACAGCTGACCACAACTCCTCAGCTGTGTGACTCACATTTCCTTGACATTTCAAAGTAAACACGGCCTGATGCCGTTGAGCCCTGCTGCCAGCATAGTAAAGAGGTGTGCAGGATTCCTTCTGCAGAGTTAGAACGCGGGTGGCATTACCAGACATTCTTTGGGTGGGTGCAGGTGGAGGACCGAGACGAGGTTGAGGAGGCAGAAGCAGTGGAGGAACTTTGACATACAGAGGATTGATGCACAACCCGTGGGGACGGCAAGACTTGGACAGCAGACCCTTCTCCTACTGTCACCATAGTTACCTAGTACCCAGGCACCGACATGTAACGCCCCTGTCCATGCTTACTTATCCAAGTGTCTGTGGTGAAATGCACCCTGTCACACACAGAGTTTCCAAAGGAAGTGGTGATGTTGTGTGCGACATGCAGGTGTAACGCAGGCACACCTTTCTTTGAGAAGTAGTGGCGACTGGGCATCTGGTACTGGGGCACTGCGACCGACATAAGTTCTCGAATATCCTCTGTGTCCACCAGGCGGAAAGGAAGCATTTCTGTAGCCAACAGCTTGCAGGTGGTGAAATTCAACCTCTTAGCTTTGTCATGGCTAGGAGGAAATGGTCTTTTACTTGTTCACATCTGAGGGACGGAGGGCTGGCTGCTGTGCTGAGACGGGGTTGAGTAGGGTGTCCCCGGCAAACTGCTGGTCTGTGAGGAAGGTGCAGGAGGAGATATTATGTTGCCTTCATCCAAAGGTGGTCTTCTCGATGTCAGAGAGCACTCAACACCAGCAGGTGTTTCCACGTCCAAAAGAACTGACGACCTGCCAATCACACTGGCTGTTGTGGGTAAATCGGTGAAAGGTCTGTGTCTAAAAGCATCTGTGACTGGTATCCCCACAGTCACAGAGGATGCACTTGATGGGGCAGACGGTGGTTGGCCCGGCACGCTAGGTCACATTGTAGCACAATGAGCTTCCCACTGCGACTTATGCTGCATATCCATGTGACGGTTCATGCATGAAGTACTCAAACTATTGGTTTTTTGACCTCTACTTAGATTTTGGTGACAAATCTTACCGATAACATGGGGAGACTAAAGGTTTGTGGAAATTTGAATGTGCTGCATGAAAGTCACCTCACCAACCATTTTAAGCTTGCAACTCTGGGGCAATTGATGCCACTTAAGTGGTGTTTGTGTTGAGACTCTTGTTGGAGTCCCCTTGCTGTGTTTTACATGATTTTAGAAAGGCATGACATGCCTATATCTGTGTCTCCTCCTCCTTTTACTCCTCCACCTCTTTTCTTTTCACATTTTTATATGTACTTGTCACTTTTCCATGTGTTTGTTGTGTCTTCTGAGTAGTTTGTCACCTTTTGGACACTTTAGAAGATGTTTTCTAGGTGTTTTCTATGTGTTTTTATCTGTGTGTGTTTGCCTGCCATTGTTTTCAATGGTGTTCGATGAACATTCGACGAACATTCCCAATTCGATGAATCGAATCAAATTTGAACACTAGGGTGGTGAATCATCTCTAATTCTGAACTGCTTTGCAGCTTTACTGGTGGCTCGCCATGACCTGTTTAATGGCATGGGCTGCCACCGTGTGTGTGGTTCCACTGTTCCATTTCGACGTGCTTACTTCATGTCGGTCCGTGTATGCAAAATTTTTTGATGGGTAGGTGGCTGCCAGTATCCTCAGAACCCACCTCTCGTAAGGTAAGGAGGAGTGTTCAGCAGGCCTGCAGTAGTATGGCCATTCAAAACTGAATCAGCTGTTATGCAGTTGTTGTTTATCCAGGTCAGATGTTTCACCGAGGTCTGCAGTGGGTGCATGGAGGGGTGTATACTCCTCACCTTCCTTTTTAGAGTATTCAGCTCTTGAATGTTCTCTGCTGGACCTGTGAAATGTGTGTGAAAGCTTTTCCCTGCACACATAGGTTTTGATGGAAACCAAAAACTCAGGATTAGATTAGCATAGATTTACATAAAACCAAGGCAAAACCTGATCTCAAACGCAGCAAAACCTTCCTGTGGGCACATACCTTTAGACGTCAAAGCTCACAGTGCATGTCAGAACAAATTGAGAATTATTAGGTCAAAGGAATTGCCCAAGGAGCTTAGAGACAGAATTTTGGCAAGTCACAGATCTGGCTAAGGTTACAAAAGAATTTGTGCAGTACTCAAGGTTCCTAAGAGCACAGTGGCCTCTATAATCCTTAAATGGAAGACATTTGGGACTACCAGAAATCTTTAAAGACCTGGACGTCAAGGAAAACTGAGCAATCATGGGAGAGAAGCCTTGGTGAGAGAGGTAAAGAAGAACCCCAAGATCACTGTGGCTTAGGTCGAGATGCAGTAGGAGATGTGAGAGAGTTCCACAATGACAACTATCACTGCAGCCCTCCAACAGTCGCCTTTATGGCAGAGTGACATGACAGAAGCCTCTCCTCAGTGCAAGACATATGAAAACCCACATAAAGTTTGCAAGAAAACACATGAAGGTCTCTCAGACTATGAGAAATAAGATTTCCTGGTGTGATGAGATGAAGATAGTACTTTTTTGGTATGCAAATTTGCACTTCAGTAAAGAAGTGGAAGAACTCCATAAGGTAGCTGTCTCCATAAGGTAGATAGCAAGTTCCCAGACCTTGTCTTAGCCCACTCACGCAGCCAGATAAGAATATCCCACACTACACTGATGAGGGATAGTTACCCCGAAACGCAGCATCTGTAGTTTGGGTTCTGATCTGGCATAAATCCCTTAGTCATATTAAAAAGCTTGTTGGAAAGTGATTATGACTTTGAGGAGCTACTTAAAGGTGGCACTGGAGTTCTTCCACTTCCTTACTGAAGAGCAAATTTGCATATTTCCTAGAGGAGGGATGTTGCTACAATCTCCTCACCTAAGCTGTCTCCATAAGGTAGATAGCAAGTTCCCAGACCTACTTTTTTGGTAATAATTTTAAGTAGTATGTGTGGAGAAAACCAGGCACTGCTCATTATCTGCCCAGTACAATCCCAACAGTGAAGCATGATAGTGGCAGCATCATGCTATGGGGGTATTTTTCAGCTGCAGGGACAGGACAACTAGTTGCAATTAAAGGAAACATGAATGCGGCCAAGTACAAAGATATCATGAATAAAAATCTCTTCCACAGTGCGCTGGACCTAAGACTTGGCCGAAGGATCACCTTCCAACAAGACAATGACCCTAAGCACACAGCTAAAATAAGAAAAGAGTGGCTTCAAAACAACTCCTGGAGCGCCTGGTCTACTCCCGCCTCACTCATTACCTCTCCACTCACTCTCTTCTAGACCCATTATAGTCTGCTTTCCGCCCCTTACATTCTACAGAAACTGCTCTCACCAAAGTGACCAACGACCTTCTGACAGCAAAACGTAATGGTGACCGCTCTAATAAAGAACACCAATGACTGTCTAACTGCAGTTTCCAATATCATGTCCGCTCTCTATCTGAAACTCAACCTTTCCAAAACTGAACTTCTTCTGCTCCTGCCCTCCACTAACCTCCCTAAACATGACATCTCTCTCTCAATGTGCGGCAGCACAATAACGCCTAGTCAGCAGGCTCGCTGTCTGGGTGTTATGTTTGACTCTGATCTTTTCTTCACCCCACATATACAATCTCTTGCCCGTTCTTGCCACTTGCACCTGAAGAACATCTCTACAATTCGCCCCTTTCTCACCTTGAAAACCACAAAAAACCTTACTGTGGCCCTGATTCACTACCGCCTTGACTATTCTAATTCTCTTTTAATTGGTCTCCCCAGCACTAGACTCTCCCTTCTCCAGTCCATCCTTAATGCAGCAGCAAGGATCACCTATCTAGCTAACCATTACTTAGATGCTTCTGCTCTATGCCAGTCATTGCACTGGCTGCCCATACACTATATGATCCAACTCAAACTGCTTGTTCTCACCCACAAAGCCCTTCACAGTGCATCACCTCCCTACTTCTCCTCCCTCATCTCTTTCTATCAAACCACCTGTTCTCTTCACTCTGGAAGTGACTTTAGACTAACTTCTGCATTAATTCGAACCTCCCACTCCCAGCTTCAGGACTTCTCCAGAGCTGCACCAATTCTCTGGAATGCACTACCCCAAGAAATTAGGTGTATCCACAACTTGCATAGTACTATGATATTAGCAAACAGGACCAGGGGCAGCTCCTGACTTCATGAGCCGGGCAGCTGGAACTGTACACTAATAGCATACAGGAACAGGGACAGCTCCTCAGTTCAGGAGCCTGGCGGCATTTACAGTAAATTACTGATTACCGACAATTGTCGGCTTTTAGTTAAAGTATCTATTAACTCCTGCAGACCCAGTGTGTGATGTCAGCATGTGTCCAGGGAGTGTGGACACTCCCTAGACACAAGCTGGCACCACAGAAACATCGAAACTGCCAAAACTGGCTTATTAGCCGCATCTGCAGTCTCTGTGCTGACATGCCGCACAGAGGCTGCAGATGGGGTTAATATGCAGCTAAACCCCGGGAATTAGAAAATGACCACAGCAGCTTGGTTTTTAATAATCATCTTTCACCGCTGCTGTTACAGCCGTGAAAGATGATTGATTACTGTACTGGGAAACCAGCAAATTTAAATCCCTCGACTTTGACAGCTGCGGAGTTTGAAGCCATTTTTAAAGTACACGCATGCAACTACTGCAGTGTGCTGTATGGGTGTGAGTTTGACTCTCACCCATATACTTTAAATGGCCATTCATGCAAGGAAGTTGTGTTCAATCGCAGCATGCTGCGATTTAACTCGCATTTCCCTTGCAATGCGAGCGTAATGTGAGGAACTCGCATTAATGTGACCAGTATCATTTAATGATGCTGGTCCGAGTGCAATGCGAGTCTCCCTCGCATTGCACTCGTGCAAGGCACATGGACAGTGTGCCTTCAGCCTAAGGCTAGTGGGCACTGTGCTTTGCAGAAATGCAAGGAGAACTGTAATATGAATTATACATATAACACAGTAATACACTTGCCAAAAGTCTGTATTGTAAATGTATGGCAAGTAATGTGAGCCTCAATGGGGACATTGTTACAAATTGTAGCCCCCGTGACTGAAGTCTCCGAAAAGTCACTGGAGCTACTGGTAGGAGGAGACCTCTGCTTGACCTCAGGGGGGTGGTTTTGCCACCCTATGCTTATGATTGCTGTGATTGGCTTTTGAACTTTGAACAGCCAATCACAGTAATTGTAATGTTTCACCAATGAAATTTGATGAAACATTGTGACCAGCCATGGGCGGTACTGCAATAGCACCAACCATTGGTTGGAGATAGGTGATCTCGGTGTCACCCCCTCCAGATCTTATTGAAGCTAGCATCCATGTGATGCTGTCTGTCCAATCAAATGTGGACCGGAGGCTGAAGAGAGAGGTGCCCAGTGCCCTGCAATCTACTGCTGCTGATGCCACCGCTGATGCCAATGATCTCCAGTGATCCCCCACTGCCCTGCGATCACCCCCTATGCCCTGCTATGTGCTGCCACCTGCTCCTGCAGTACCCCAGTGCCCTCCGATCACACCTCGTCCCCCGCTGCCTGTCCACCGCTGCGACCCCCACTGTCCTCAGCTGCACAGGCAGGCAGACATCATCGGGCAGCGCAGCGGCGGGTAGACAGAGGGAGACGGGGGGGTGATCGGAGGGCACTGAAGTGCTGCAGGAGCCGGCAGCAGCAAATCGTATGGTATTGGGGGAGGGGGCATGATCGGTGGGCATTTACTCTGGTGTTATACTGAGGTCTCTCAGCCGCAGTACTGTATGGGAAACAGCAGCCAATCAGATGCCGTCGGGGCTACTACTTTAATTTTCTGAGATAATGACTTTTGGGTTTTCACTGGCTGTAAGTCATAATCATCAACATTAACATAAATAAATGCTTGAAATAGATCACTCTTTTTGTAATGACTCTACATAATGCATGCATTTAATTTTATGTATTGCATTACTGAAATCAATTAACGTTTTGATGATATTCTAATTCATTGAGATGAACCTGTATGTCCTCTTTAGGCCACGTGCACACGCTGAGTATTTGATGAGTTTTTTACCTCAGGATTTGTAGACAAAACCAGGAGTGGAACAATCAGAGGAAAAGTCTAAAGGTGGGGTCACACGCGGCGATCTGGCCTGCGATGTCGGAAGCGATGCGCAGGTGCCCGCTCGCTTCCGACATCGCAGGCCAGCTGTCACACGGCACGACGTTGCCGGTGACGCGGCAGCGATGTGGGCGGAGCCATTGCTCGCTGGGCTGGGCTAAGCCCAGCGAGCGATGGCTCAGTTACGCTGCGATATAGGCTGGATCGCGCCGCCAACAGTGTCAGACGGCGCGATCCAGCCTAATCGCTGGTCACAGGTTGACAGGTTTATGAACATGTTCATAAACCTGTCAACCTGCGACCAGCGATAATTTGCAGTTGCGTCGCGCTGTCACACAGCGCGACGCACTTGCAATATCGCCCGCGGCATCGCTGTGACGTCACTTTGCGGCGATGTCGCGGGCGAGATCGCCGCGTGTGACCCCACCTTTATAGAAACATGTCACCACTTCTGTATTTAATTATCCACTCCTGGTTTTGTCTACAAATCCTGAGGTAAAAAACTCATCAAATACTCAGCGTGTGCACGTGGCCTTAAATCCTGGGATTATATTGAAGTCATTTTGTGCTGACAGATTCCACTTTAACAAATGTGGAGGGTACATTATTTTGTGACATTTACTACTATATACATGTTACAAATGTTCATCTTGCTCTTTTTGGTTCAGCCTTTCTCCCAGACGGTATAAAATCCTTATTTACAAGATGGCTGCTGGTGGAGCAAGGGACCAAACAAGTCCATCAGCTTCCTGTATACGGAATGATGGACAGGCCTGGTCACATGATCCTCTATTAACAGCCATTGTGTGGACATGACAGCTGTGCAGTCTATGAGGAAGACTGCACTAACAAATGCAGAGGAAACTGTAATAACTATATAATAACAAATAAATCCTTGAAATAATTATGAAAAAATGTAATAATGTAGTATAGCCTTCTAGCTACAGCAAATTAATTTGTCATGTATAATTTGTATATAGTTATGCCATCTATACTTTATGTTTGTCCACTGTTTGATGTAGTATTCATTGTCATCAGTAGATGGCTCTGTTGCAGCAGTCCAAAAAGATGCTGAGAAAGACTGCTATATGGGTGATATAGAAGGTGAATGGGACTGCTGGGGAGTGTGCTGTGGTTTGACAAAGGAATCAAAGGATTCTGTGGAACAGCCACATGGGAGGAGCATTGTCTTTGCTTTAGTAGGCCCTTTGAAGAGCCTCATGCAGACTAGTAAAAGGGAGAATGGGCATTGCTAGTAAGATCGGGCTAGCGATTCTATATATTGGACACGTTTTGCACCATTAGGTGGAAAATGTCACTTGCGGTGCTGTGCTAAATTATTGATGGCTCTTGGAGTTTTGGAATAACAATGTATGCCTCTTTGGGTAGCACAGAGTGATTGACAAGTTGAGGATATGGAAAAATGTATGTGACTTTTTACTGGCCACTAATATCTGAATGGAGAATAATAAAGCTGTTAGATCGCAGAGTAGTGATAGGTTTCCTTAGCAGCTTGATAGTCTATCGAATGTAGATTGTGAGCACTCACGGACAGGATCTTCTCCCCTCTTGTATCTGTACGACCAAATTGTCCACATTTATTGTACTTGTCCTTGTCTGCCCTTTTAGCATGTAAAGCGCCAAGGAATTTAATGGCGCTATATAAATAAATATTAATAATAATAATAATGTGCCCAGGTCATCTACTCGCAAAAGATTCAGTAGGATCCCTTTCGGAATTAAACTGACTCAAAGATCAAGTGAAAGAATGGAAAAGTCCTCTATTTAATTAAAAAAAACTAGAACAAATTAGACACCTATTAAAAACCAAGAAAGATTTTTTGTTCCCATGAAAACTGTTTTATTAAATAACGGAAATTAAAGAATTACCCAAAACATAACAAGAGTATACAAGGTAATACTGAAATGCAAATGGCTCCTGCTATCTAACGTATGCAATATACATCCTTCTGGTTTAAAACATGAAGTTGATAAAAACACATCACACAGAGCAATGTGTGAACGCAGCTTTAGGGTATTTCAGACAAAGCACCTAAGGCGATTCCTGATGCACTGACAATAAGTGTCTTAGCTATAGAATATCTCCAAAATAATGAAAACACGACCCGTTGGAGGCACTTGAGGACAAAAATGCAGAAATCCATGCTGGGAATTCAGAAAAATACAGATTGGATGTTAACAATTCAATTGATAGCAGATGAATGATGTTCCCGTAGAGTGGGTACTTGTGTGTGTTTCTCATTGTAAAGGCAGATTTATATACTTTCTTTTTTATTGATATCTACATTTATTTAGCAAGTTAGAAAGTGCAAAGAAAAAAAACATTCGGGGAACGTTGCACTGCACATGACATAAAGTTTACCTCCGCAGTTATAGCTAAAGGGTTAATTATGTATTTTTCGCAAGTGAACTTGAGTTCAGATGACCCACTGTTCTGAAACTAATTTTACAGCTTAACTCATATCAAGTATCATGCCCCCCTAAAGGAAAGCTTTTTT
Organism: Allobates femoralis; assembly: GCA_033576535.1. NCBI lineage: Eukaryota > Metazoa > Chordata > Amphibia > Anura > Aromobatidae > Allobates > Allobates femoralis. The sequence continues at coordinate 630,054,346 of JARQOC010000003.1, forward strand.
ATTTTTTTTAAATGGAATGCTCCCAACCAGTTGGAAAATCCTTCAAGTGTTTTGATTGGCAATGATTCTGCCAGACAGTGGGAGTTATAAATAAACATTTCAGCAGAGCCTGGAAAAGCAAGCATCATTCCCGCACAGCCAAGGTCTGCGCGTCTATTTTTTCCCCTCACTGCTTGTTCTGTGGGATCTAAACCACGCTGAATCCCCTGCATTGCATTACATAACCCTTCTGCAGGACATTACTGTGTATATTATAGAGTGTGAGCAAAAGAGGGGAGACAAAACAGACAAAAAATAAACACACATGAACATTCTAAGATTCCCAATGGTGAATACACATACACTGGGACATTCTGCCGTTAGAAAACAAACTGAAGAGTGTAAGATAGCAAACAAGTTACTTCCTTGTAAAGAACACAACAAGTTTGGGTCTTCTGGACACAGCCCCATTTTTAAGTCTGACATATGTCCCTCTATGCGTGAATATCTTTGTAAGGCTTTTAGTTATCCAAATAATTCCTAATTTTTTTGGAGGACACTTTGTGCTTTATATTAGTAGTAAAATTTGTTTTATATTCTTTATGTATATGTGCAAAAGCCTCTATGTGTGAGTAAATTTATAAGACTTTTAGTTATCCAAGAAATTCTTAATTATTTTGTGACTAGGGATGAGCGAGTAGTGAAATATTCGGACTCACTATACTCGTAACGAGTAGGCCCTAATACTCGGGTACTCCTTACGAGTAACAAGCCCAATGTAAGTCAATGGGAAATGTGAGTACTTTTGCACAGCGTACAATATACAATGTACTATATACGCAGCGAAAGTGAAATAAAAGTTAATAAAAGGTGTTAAAAATAAAAAAATAACATACTCACCTATTCGACGGCTGCCTAGGGACCCAAAAAGAACACATCCGATGGCCTGACAGGACCTTACATCTGATGGCCAATCAGATGGCCAGTAGCGATCAGGTGATCTGTGATATCACACACCACCTGATCATTACAGGGCATCTGATTGGCCATCAGGTGTTCTAACACATTGATGACCTGCCAGGACCATACCTCTGATGGCCAATTGGATGACCGGTAGCGATCAGGTGGTGTGTGACATCACACACAACCTGATCACTACCGGCCATTTGATTGGCCATCAGACGTAAGGCCCTGGCAGGTCATCGATGTGTTAGAACATCTGATGGCCAATCAGATGGCAGGTAGCAATCACATGGTGTGTGAAATCACACATCACCTGATCACTGCCAGCCATCTGATTGGCCATCAGATGTAAGGTCCTGGCTGGCCAGCGGATGTGTTCTTTTCGGGTCCCGGGACAACCGTCGGATAGGCGAGTATGGTATTTTTTTATTTTTAACTACTTTTATTAACTTTTATTTTACTTTCACAGTGTATAGAGATACACTGTGAAAATAAATGTACTACTCACTACTCCTAATGAGTAATCGCAAGGAAACTCACGGAGTAGCAAGTAGCTTGAATACCGTACTATTCAGCGAGTACTGAGTTTGTACTTTATGTTAGTATTAAATTTAGTTTATATTTTGTATGTATATGTGAAAAAACCTATATGTGTGAATAATTTTATAAAACTTTTAGCTATCAAGGCAATTCTTAATTATTTTTGTGACAGTTTGTACTTTATGCTAGTATTATATTTGGTTTATATTTTGTATGTATATGTGAATAAACCTATATGTGTGAATAATTTTATAAGACTTATAGTTGTTCAAGCAATCCTTAACATTTTTGGGACACTTTGTGCTTTATGTTAGTATTAAATTTGGTTTATATTTTATATGCACCTTTTTTTTTTGCTTTATAAGACACACCGGATTATAATAGGCATCCCAAATTTGGTGAAGGGAAAAAAATATTTTTTAATGTTAAATGGGGTCGGTCTTATAATGACAGTGTCTGTCTTACAATCAGTTTATATATCCCCTCAACCTGGTATATAAGTTCCCCGTGATGGTACACATAGCCTCATGATTAAAAACATAGCCCCCATAATGGTACTCATATGGGCCCCGTGATGACACACATATAGCCCACATGATGTTACTCATATAGCCCCTATGCTGGTACACATAGCCCCCATGATGTTACACATATAGCCCCTATGCTGGTACACATAGCCCCTATGCAGGTACACATATAGCCCCCTTGCTGGTATACATGGGGAGGGCTGCAGGGAGCAATGTAAAGGTAAGTATAATCATCCTCCCCGGGATAGTCACTGCTTTCCATGCAATTAAAGCATGGAAGGCAGTGACCATCCACATAGTAGCGCACTATCCACTCAGGATCCTATTGACCCACTCATCAGGTTACTGTAATGTGGGCCACTTCCCCGCCTGTGGTGGACAGGGGGATGCAGTAGATATTACATGAGCCTAATGAACAGGCTCACATCACAACGGGCCACAGCTGAAGCCTGTGCCAGCCTCCTCCAAACCCCAGACACTGATTCAAAAACCCTACCCCTGTAATACAACACAGTAGATTCGGATCAAAAGACACACTCCCACTTTCCCCCAAAATTTGGGAGAACAAAAGTGTGTCTTATAATCCGAAAAATACAGTATATGTGACAAAACCTTTATGTGTGAATAAATTTATAAGACTTAGTTATCCAAACAATTCTTAATCATTATTGTGACACTTCGTGCTTTATGTTATTTTATACGTATATGTGAAAAAGCCTATATGTGTGAATACCTTTATATGACTTTTAGTTATCTAAGAAATTCTTAATTATTTTTTGACACTTTGTGCATTATGTTAGTATTAAATTTGGTTTTTATTTTGTATGTATATGTGAAAAAGCATATAGGGTTATTGATTTATGAAGTTTTACAGTTCTTCTGTTGTCCTCATTATATGTTTTAAAAAAATATGAGTGGGATGTAGCGGATGAGCATGGCTTTAATTTATAGCTATAATTTGAGCAGAACTTCATAGGAGACCTTGCTTTTGACTTTAGGCTATGTTCACACTATGCATTTTTTATCTTTTTTAAATCCATTTTTTCAGTGAAAATGTAGTAAACGCATCACTTAAATGGAATCCAAGCAAAGTCAATAGGTTTTCAAGTTTGCTGTTCAATCTGTGCTTTCATGACCTGGTGCATTTTCTCCTTTGAAAAGTGATCTTGAAAAAGGATGTGCTGTCAATTATGGGTGCTCGTATCAGATCTGCTTTTCCCATTGAAACCATTGTCTATGGACTAAAAAAACGCACCACAAAAACCTCACCCAAATTGGATCAAAAAGGATCCAAAATGAAAGATTCTTTTTTAATGTGTTTTTGATAAGCTTATCAAGATTCCAGCTGAAAAAGAAAAAATGCACAAGAAAAAACAGATCAAAAGCACAGTGAACATAGCCTTATACTACATACAATACCATGATATTGAAGTATATGGTATAGGTGAAAAGACAATTTAAGCTGCCAAAGTGATTAAAAAAAGCTATAAAAAAAATTCAAAGTTTTCAAAATTAAAAAAAGCAGAAAAAAAAAACATACTGTATTTGGTATCACTATTTTTGAAGAAGTCCAGACTATCAAAATATATAAAGAGTTAAGCCATATGGTAAATTAGTAAACCACTAATAAGTAAGCCTGGCATAGCTCTACCAACGGAAAAAAAATAATAGGCTACTGAATTCGGGAAATGATTACACAATACTGTATTTTTCGCTTTATAAGACGCACCTGATTATAAGACGCACCCCAAATTTGGTGAAGGAAAAGAGAAAATAAATATTTTTTAATGTTAAATGGGGTCCGTCTTAGGTCAGTGTCCGTCTTACAAATCAGTATATATGTCCCTCATCCTGGTACATAAACCCCCCACTCTATATCCCGGTATATATGTCCCCCCCATTCTGGTATATATATCCCTCATCCTTGCATACATGTCCCTTAACTTGGCATACATGTCCCCATCCTGCATATATGCCCCCATCCTGGTATACATGTCCGTCATCCTGGTATACATGTCCCTCATCCAGGTATATATGTCCCCATCCTGGTACATATGCCCCCCCATCCTGGTACATATGCCCCCCCATCCTGGTATATATATCCCTCATCATGGCATACATGTCCCCATGCTGTAAATATGGCCCCCCATCCTGGCATATACATTCCCCCATCTTATCTATATGCCCCCCATCCTGTATATATATGTCCTCCCAACCTGTATATATGCCCCCATCTTTTATATATGACCCCCATCCTGTGTATACCTCATGTCCCCCATCCTATATATATATCCTCCAACTAGTATATATGCCCCCATCCTGAAACTACGGTATATCCCCCATCATGTATACATGCCCCCCATCTTGAAACTATGTCCCCCCCATCTTGTTTATATGTCCCCATCCTGTGTATTGTCCTTTTGTGTACTTTTGTGCCTCTTCCTATTAGCCTGCCCCCTGGACCCCAATGGCTTACCGACATGCACTCCTGAGTGGGGGTCCCAGAGGCAGGTTCAGGAGGGTGAGAGGCACAACTGCAGGACTGACGCTGCTGGGGGGCTCTGGTGCAGGATCGGAGCTGCGGGGGATGATCGGCGGCAGCGAGCAGTGGGCGCAGCCATATTCTCTCTGCCCAGCTGCACTCACTACTGCTAAGTGTGCAGACAGTCGGGAGAGACTTCAACAAAATGGCCGCGGCCATAACGGAGACCCGCGGCCATTCTGGAGTCTCTACCTCTACCGGCCGGCTGCACACTGCTTAGTGAATGCACTGCAGCCGGGCAGAGAGAATATGGCGACGCCCACCGCTCGCTGGCGCCGATCATCCCCCGCAGCTCCGGTAGTGCAGCTGTGCCCCTCACCCTACGGAGCCTACCTCCGGCACCCCCACTCAGCTGCCGCACACACACATTCCCCCCACCGGTAATCTTTTTTTTTTTTTTTTTTTTTTTTTTTTATGGCTTATTTTTCAGATTCGCTTTTTAAGACGCACCCCCTTTTAGCCCCCCACTTTGGGGGAAGTAAAAGTGCGTCTTAAAAAGCGAAAAATACGGTATTTTTTTTACAAACTTCAGAATATTTTATCACCACTTAAATAAAATCTATGCAAGTTTTCAATTAAAATATCGGGTCCTGACCTGGAGAATCATGTTTCCATTTTTACCATACAATGAATGGCATAAAAACAAAAAAACAATGGTGAAGGTCACCTAGTCATTTTCCATCTTCATAGCCATGTATTCTGATGTAAGGGGTGATGATAGATTCCCTTTTGGTGAAATAACTTATATTTTAGAAATGTACCGTATATACTCGTGTATAAGCCGACCCGTGTATAAGCCGACCCCCCTACTTTTGCCCCCAAAACCTGGGAAAATCTATTGACTCGTGTATAAGCCGAGGGTGGACCCTAGCACAAGTATACAGCCCCCAGCAGTGTGGTATACACCAGTCCCAGAGGTAGATACAGCAGCCCCAGTGGTAGTATACACGCAGCCCCAGTAGTATATGCAGCCCCAGTGGTAGTATATACAGCCCCAGTGGTAGTATACAGGGCCCCAGAGGTATATACAGCCCCAGTGGTAGTATATACAGCCCCAGTGGTAGTATATACAGCCCCAGTGTTAGTATACAGGGCCCCAGAGGTATATAGCAGCCCCAGTGGTAGTATACAGGGCCCCAGAGGTATATAGTAGCCCCAGTGGTAGTATACAGGTCCCCAGAGGTATATAGCAGCCCCAGTGGTAGTATACAGGGCCCCAGAGGTATATACAGCCCCAGTGGTAGTATATACAGCCCCAGTGTTAGTATACAGGGCCCCAGAGGTATATAGCAGCCCCAGTGGTAGTATACAGGGCCCCAGAGGTATATAGCAGCCCCAGTGGTAGTATACAGGGCCCCAGAGGTATATAGCAGCCCCAGTGGTAGTATACAGGGCCCCAGAGGTATATAGCAGCCCCAGTGGTAGTATACAGGGCCCCAGAGGTATATAGCAGCCCCAGTGGTAGTATACAGGGACCCAGAGGTATATACAGCCCCAGTGGTAGTATATACAGCCCCAGTGTTAGTATACAGGGCCCCAGAGGTATATAGCAGTCCCAGCGGTAGTATACAGGCAGCCCCAGTAATGCAGGGCCCCCCAGCGTCTCTCCGGTCACCTGTAAAGCAAACTATACTTATCAGTGTCCCGCTCGCACCCGCCGCTGCCGACATCCGCGATCCTCCATCTTCATGCGACTCCTTCCTGTTTCCTGTGCGCGTCGCAGGGAATGACGTCATTGCGAGCGGGACACTGATAAGTATAGTTTGCTTTACAGGTGACCGGAGAGACGCTGGGGGGGCCCTGCATTACTGGGGATGCGGGGGCTGCTGTATACCGATGTATACATCGGTATGTACCGATGTATACATCGGTATACAGCACTGACTCGCGTATAAGCCGAGGGGGGTACTTTTCAGCCCAATTTTTGGGCTGAAAAACTCGGCTTATACGCGCGTATATACGGTACTTCCTTCCTCTGGACTACAGACTTAGGATGCTTTCACATGCTGCATATTTGCTGCATTTTGTTATGCACAAGCTCATCATAAACCAAGAGAGGAACAATCAGAGGAAAAGTATAAGGCTGGGGTCACACTTGTCATGCAGTAATTTTGGTTATTTTTTACCTGATTCCGTTTTTTAACATTACCATTTTTCATCATTTTAACGCTACCGGTAACACATGCGTTAATGCATGGTACCTACAGTGTTGGCCAAAAGTATTGACACCCCTGCAATTCTGTCAGATAATACTCAGTTTCTTCCTGAAAATGATTGCAATCACAAATTCTTTGGTATTATCTTCATTTAATTTGTCTTAAATGAAAAAACACAAAAGAGAATGAAGCAAAAAGCAAAACATTGATCATTTCACACAAAACTCCAAAAATGGGCCGGACAAAAGTATTGGCACCCTCAGCCTAATACTTGGTTGCACAACCTTTAGCCAAAATAACTGTGATCAACCGCTTCCGGTAACCATCAATGATTTTCTTACAATGCTCTGCTGGAATTGTAGACCATTCTTCTTTTGCAAACTGCTCCAGGTCCCTGATATTTGAAGGGTGCCTTCTCCAAACTGCCATTTTTAGATCTCTCCACAGGTGTTCTATGGGATTCAGGTCTGGACTCATTGCTGGCCACCTTAGAAGTCTCCAGTGCTTTCTCTCAAACCATTTTCTAGTGCTTTTTGAAGTGTGTTTTGGGTCATTGTCCTGCAGGAAGACCCATGACCTCTGAGGGAGACTCAGCTTTCTCACACTGGGCCATACATTATGCTGCAAAATTTGTTGGTAGTCTTCAGACTTCATAATGCCATGCACACGGTCAAGCAGTCCAGTGCCAGAGGCAGCAAAGCAACCCCAAAACATCAGGGAACCTCCGCCATGTTTGACTGTAGGGACCATGTTCTTTTCTTTGAATGCCTCTTTTTTTCTCCTGTAAACTCTATGTTGATGCCTTTGCCCAAAAAGAGAGAATATTCTTCCAAAACGTTTTAGCCTTTCTCAGGTAAGTTTTGGCAAACTCCAGCCTGGCTTTTTTATGTCTCGGGGTAAGAAGTGGGGTCTTCCTGGGTATCCTACCATACAGTCCCTTTTCATTCAAATGCCGATGGATAGTACGGGTTGACACTGTTGTACCTTTGGACTGCAGGGCAGCTGGAACTTGTTTGGATGTTAGTCGAGGTTCTTTATCCACCATCAGCACAATCTTGCGTTGAAATCTCTCATCAATTTTTCTTTTCCGTCCACATCTAGGTAGATTAGCCACAGTGCCATGGGCTTTAAACTTCTTGATGACACTGCACACGGTAGACACAGGAACATTCAGGTCTTTGGAGATTAACTTGTAGCCTTGAGATTGCTCATGCTTCCTCACAATTTGGTTTCTCAAGTCCTCAGACAGTTCTTTGGTCTTCTTTCTTTTCTCCATGCTCAATGTGGTATACACAAGGACACATGACAGAGGTTGAGTCAACTTTAATCTATGTCAACCGGCTGCAAGTGTGATTTAGTTATTGCCAACACCTGTTAGGTGCCACAGGTAAGTTACAGGTGCTGTTAATTACACAAATTAGAGAAGCATCACATGATTTTTCTAACAGTGCCAATACTTTTGTCCACCCCCTTTTTTATGTTTGGTGTGGAATTATATCCAATTTGGCTTTAGGACAATTCTTTTTGTGTTTTTTTCATTGAAGACAAATTAAATGAAGATAATAATACCAAAGAATTTGTGATTGCAATCATTTTCAGGAAGAAACTGAGTATTATCTGACAGAATTGCAGGGGTGTCAATACTTTTGGCTAGCACTATATATGTACCATGCGTTAACGGATGTGTTTCCCATAGGGTCCCATGTTAAAAAAACGCATGCATTTTTGCTACAGCACCCAAAACGCTGCTAGCAACGTTTTTTGATGCTGATGCAAAAACGATCTGATTGATTTAGGGCAGGAGAGAAAGCTACCAGAACCTGCTAATCACTAAAGCTGCATGTATGCTGCAGGTCCTGACTAGCTGAAACACCTCTTATGTCATGTGATGAGCCACATGCTTAAAAGCAACCTCAAAATGTGGTAGTGTATATTGAGTGAATAGGCTACAACCCAGGAGTGTGTATATGTGTGATGATATAGCAGAACTGTGTGTAATGATATCATAATAATAATCTTTATTTATATAGCGCCAACATATTCCACAGTGCTTTACAGTTTAGAGGTTCATATACAGTCATAAGTAAATAGTTATCAAAGAATATAATAATCAAAGCAAAATAATGACGGCCCTGCTCATAAGAGCTTACAATCTAACAATGAGGTGGGCGAGACATAAAGTACAGTTTCTTAATTACAATGCTGGTCCAGCCATCTTGAGGGAATTGGGAATAGATAAGAGCTGCATGAATGGTCACCACTCACCAGACATTATTTTGGGTCTGGTGGAGTGAATAGGCTATGACTAAGTAACTTCAATTAGGGAGCATCATAGGTCGCCCTAAAAAGATGTGTTTTTAGGGAGCGCCTGAAACTATGTAAGTTGTGTATAGGACTAATTTCTTGGGGTAGAGCATTCCAGAGGATTGGTGCAGCTCAGAAGAAGTCTTGGAGCAGGGAGTGGGAGGTTCGGATTAATGCACAGTGTTGTGTATGTTGAGCAGTATGTAGTAACGAAGCAGAACTTTGTGTGCACAGGCAGCAGAGCTGTGTGTTTGTAGCCGAGGTGTGGCAGGCAGGTTTAAAACACAATGGTTCACAGATCCTGCATTTGCTTTGCCCATGTTTTGAGACCTGGCTGGCACATAACTATGAGAGTTGATACAGTTAAGCACCATCTTGATTGGGTACACCATGTTTCGGATGTCACAAATGTACTAAGAGCTTTCCAAGAACATATGTTGTATTTGTTCACACAGATTGATGTAAAATGAGCCTAATTTTTTATTTAGCATGGTAATATGCTATGTAATTTCATAAATTACTTTTGCTCTTAGCTTAACATCTTTGCTTAAAATTGAGTATACAAACGTCTAAAAAAGTTATAAATTTTTATGATGCTTAATCAGGAGATGCATATGTAATATGTGTCTATGTGTGGACCCCCAATGGCTGTGATATGGATTACATGCTGTTAAGGTTTCGTTTATTATTATTATTATTATTAATAATAATAATAATTACACATTTCTCATATTGAGCCAAATTTCCTGCAACACATTACAGACATTATCATCATTGTCCCCACAAGGGGCTCACAATCTAAACTTCCTATCAGTACGGGCCCTTTCACATCTGCGCTCTGAAGCATTTGGCAGCATTGTGCTAGCGCAGGTGGTAGCACAGTGCAAGCGCACACATCCATTATATATATGTGCATATATATATATATATATTTCAGTGGCGTAGCTAGCCTGCTCTGGGCCCGGGGGCGAGATCTGCACCCAGGGCCCCCATGTGAAGAGCGGGGGGGGGGAGGGGTGCTGGCAGAGAATTTTCGTGCCACCCCATCAACTGAGGCAGTGGCGTAGCTACTGCTTGTGGTGCCCGGGGTGGTCGAAAAAATTGCCGCAGCTGCCGCCCCTAAGAATTGGGCCAAATGGCCACTCACCTCCAGAACTCTCCATCCTTCTGCACTCCCCATCCTCCATCCTCCTGCACTCCTCATCCTCCTGCACTTCCCATCCTCCTGCACTTCCCATCCTCCTGCACCCTCCATCCTCCAGCACCCTCCATCCTCCTGCACCCTCCATCCTCCTGCGCCCTCCATCCTCCTGCGCCCTCCATCCTCCTGCGCCCTCCATCCTCCTGCGCTCCCCATCCACCTGCACCCTCCATCCTCCTGCACCCTCCATCCTCCTGCGCTCCCCATCCACCTGCGCACTCCATCCTACTGTGTGCTCCATCCTCCTGCGCTCTCCATCCTCTTGCGCTCTCCATCCTCCTGCACTCCCCATCCACCATCCTCCAGCACCCTCCATCCTCCTGCACGCTCCATCCACCTGCGCTCTCCATCCTCTTGCATTCCATGTCCTCCGTCCTCCTGCACTCCCCATCCTCCTGCAGTCCCCATTCTTCTCCGCTCTCCATCCTCCTGCGCTCTCTATCCTCCATCCTCCTGCGCTCTCCATCCTCCATCCTCCTGCACTCTCCATCCTCCTGTGCTCTCCATCCTCTATCCTCCTGCACTCTCTATCCTCTATTCCCTGCAGTTTCCATCCTCTATCCCCTGCAGTTTCCATCCTCTATCCCCTGCAGATCCCATCCTCTGTCCCCTGCAGATCCCATCCTCTGTCCCCTGCAGATCCCATCCTCTGTCCCCTGCAGATCCCATCCTCTGTCCCCTGCAGATTCCATCCTCTGTCCCCCTGCAGATTCCATCCTCTGTCCCCTGCAGATTCCATTCTCTGTCCCCCTGCAGATTCCATCCTCTGTCCCCCTGCAGATTCCATCCTCTGTCCCCCTGCAGATTCCATCCTCTGTCCCCCTGCAGATCCCATCCTCTGTCCCCTGCAGATTCCATCCTCTGTCCCTTGCAGATTCCATCCTCTGTCCCCCTACAGTTTCCAACCACTGTCCCCTGCAGTTTCCATACTCCAGACTCCCTGTATCCTTCATCCGCGTGCACAGCCAGCCACCCTCTCCACCCCTCTCACACACACCTCTTGTTGAAGGACCGGGGGGGAAGCCGTTGCACACTCACCGCGGCCGCCGGGTGCGTCTGCTGTAAGGAGGAGGTGAGGAGGAGCGGGCAGAGCTGCAAGACAGGAAGTCCCGTCCTCCCTCCTCTCCGGCCGGCTGCCAGCACGGGCCCCCCAGGGAGCGGATAATGGGCCCCTCATGTCGGGGGGGCCCGGGGCGCTCGATCCCCCGCTAGCTACGCTACTGATATATTTCATATGTATACACATATTCATATGTACACACACAGTGTGCATATATATATACATATATATATACATACACACATCCGTATGTACACACATTTACAGTACTTACACACACACATTATTATGCATAGACAAGGAGGGAGACACAGGGTGTTATCAGTGCTGTTCTGCTGCCCAAGTCACAGTTATCTGTCCAGTACATTTCTCTGTGGTCGGTCGCTCTGTCTGTGGGATTGATGGGATTTATAGCAGCTGGTTGAGATTCCACAGACCGGGCGTCTTGCAGTGAAAGTTCAATCAGTTGTCATAAATCCTCTTTGCCTCAGACGGAGACCGCAGCCACAAGACACAATCCTGACATCAAACTGTGCAGAAACCTTCTGCCCAGGAGGCAAAATATCACCTCTTACCACCCAGGATGAGCTCAGCCTGCACAGATGAAGTCGGCCAGGAAAGAGAGGCATGTGAAGGAGCCCTGCAGAAGCCGACAGTGTAGGAAGTGCAGGCCCCGGGCTCCCGGTGAGCAGGTTGTACAGCAGGGTCAGGGAGCAGGGAGGCATCCTGCAGCTGGAGCCACTGAGGAGTGGAGGAGCTGTCACACTCCTCCTCAAAGAAGCGGCTGCAGGAACACAGCCGGAAGGAAGCTCCCTGCCGCCGGAAACACCTCTGCGTCTGCTGTGCAGCTCCCTGGCTGTGCCCGGCCGGCGGCGGCATAAAGACTTAAAGGTTCCGCAGGCGACCTCTTAAAGGTAAAAAGCGGCCGCAACGGCCCAATTTCCCTTCAGCCCACCGGGAAAACTCCCGGTAGGCCCTATGGCCAGTCCGGGCCTGGCTCTATTCCTGTTTTTGCTGAGGCTCAATAGTTACTTGTTGAGCCCCTATTGTTTTTCTTGTCAGTGTAGGAAATTGAAACTTCATTAGCCTCTCAACTGTGGTTCACAAATGCCTTCCCAAACCAACTCCTTCTATTTCGCAGCATTAGCTGTCTTTGCTAAAAATTCTAAAACTTCTTATAGTAAAAAATATTTGCTGACAGTTATCTGATCTTAAAATAGTTTTTTTCTAAACGTAGATCTTAACATTTATTTCACATAACACATAAAAAGTGTGATGATGTGGCATTAGAAGCTCAAGTAAAATAAGAATCTTTTGGGGGATATTTGCTGAGATCTAAGATTATCCTGCAATTCTTAATAATTGCCAAAGTATACTCCGCAAAGGGATATGTAAACGAGTTCAGTAAGAAAAAAAATCAAATGTTAGATGTATATTGCGAGTATGATGTACATTGTATCGCTAGAAACCAGTATTCTGTAGTCAAAACATAGATTTTCCAGGCAGTTCTTTACTCAGCTTAATAACATTAATTTGGAATAACTGCTGCTCAAACTCATTGCCAAAAGATCCTGATAATTTTATGAGAGGATAATGCTCTTGGAGAACTGCCAGTGATTCAATATGACACCCTTCTACTAGAAACATTTGATTTTCATGCTAGTCACATTTCTAAAAACTTGCAGCATTATGCATGATATTCTTATAGAGGAAGAAAAAATTGTGCTTGTATCGGTAAAACTAAATTATTTTTCACATTGAAAAGAAATATAAGCAAACGACACTGTGAAAGAAGAAATTCTCTATCTTAGACTAAATTCATAACCTCTTAAAGGCTTGTGTTTTGCGTGCATCTACAAAATCTGCCGCCAAATGGATGCAACAAATGTATTTAACCTCTGAGTGACAGAGCCAATTTAGACCAGGTTAATTTTTTGAATTTTGACCAGTGTCAATTTATGAGGTTATAACTTTTTAATGCTTTAAGGGATCCCAGGGAGTCTGAGATCGCTTTTTTCATGACATATTGTACTTCATGTTAGTGATAAACTTATATATAGCAAATCTGACAAAAGTAAGAAAAAACAATGCAGATATTGTTCAATTAAAAGATATTTTATTGACAATTAATTAAAAATACAGAAAAAAGGCAAAGAGGGTGCCCCTACATCGAGGGAAAACGAGTATACTGTCCACTATCGACACAACAGTATTATTATTTATTTATAGAGCACCATTGAGTCCATGGTGCTGTACATGAGAAAGGGTTAACTACAAACAAGTTAAAAATAAAATGAACAAACTAACAGTGACAGACTGGTACAGAGTGGAGAGGGGACCCTGCCCTTGCGGGCTTACATTCTACAGGGCAATCGGTAGGGAGACAGTAGGTTGGGCCTGCGCTGGTGGTGGTGGAGCGCCAGGACCAGTGGTGATGTAGCACTGGATCCAGTGGTGGTGAAGTGGCACCGTGGGCATTGCAGGCTGTAGGCTGTTCTGATAAGGTGGGTTTTCAGGTTCCACTTGAAGGTTCCGAGTGTAGGGGATAGTCAGATGTGTTAGGGTGCAGAATTCCAGAGGATAGGGAATGCTCAGGAGAAGTCTTGCAGGCGGTTAATGAGGAACGTACAAGTGTGGAGGAAAGAAGGTGGTGTTGGGAGGATCAAAGATTACGAGTTGGATGATATCGGGAGATTAATTCAGAGATATATGGGGGAAACAGATTGCAGATGGCTTTGTAATTCAATGTTAGTAGTTTGAATTGGATACGCTGGGGAATTGGGAGCCAGTGGAGGGATTTACAGAGAGGAGTAGAGGAGGAGCAGCAAGGATAGAGATTAATTAGTTGGGCAGCCGAGTTAAGGACAGATTGGAGAGGTGCAAGAGTGTTTGCAGGGAGGCCACAGAGGAGGAGGTTGCAGTAGTTGAGACAGGAGATTATGAGGGCATGCACTAGTAGTTTAGTAGACTGAGGGTTGAGGAAGGGACAGCTTCTGGAAATATTTTTGAGTTGGAGGCAGCAGGAGGAGGGGAGAGCTTGGATGTGTGGTTTGAAGGATGAGGCAAAGTCAAGAGTTACTCCGAGGCAGCGGACTTCAGGTACAGAGCGAAGTGAAGATTCACTTATTGTGATAGATAGATGAGGTAAGTGAGGTGCACGAGGAGGGGGAAAGATGATGAATTCAGTTTTGTTTACATCTAGTTTAAGGAAGCGAGAGGAGAAGAAGGAGGATATGACTGATAGACACTCTGGGATTCTGGACAGCAGAGAGACGATATCTGGGCCAAAGAGGTAGATGTGAGTGTCGTCAGCATACAGGTGGTACTGGAATCCATGGGATTTTGTGAGTTTTCCTAGGCTAAGGGTAAAGAGAGAAAAAAGAAGGGGTCCCAGGACAGAGCCTTGAGGGACCACAACAGAGAGGGGATAAGGTGAGGAGGTCATGTGGGAGTGGGACACACTAAATGTGCAGTTGGAAATGTAGGAGGAGATCCAGGAGAGGGCAAGGTCAGTGATACCATTGGAAGAGAGGATCTGTAGTAGGAGACAGTGGTTGACTGTGTCAAATGAAGAGTACAGGTCAAGAAGTATAAGTATAAACATAAGAGGATGCCTATTGAAAATGTATAAATCAGGAATGGAAATTGGGAAAGCTCACTCTGTGCCTTGGTTGATTCCACCAATGTGCAGTTGTGGCTGGCGTCCACTTGTTACATAGGAAATGTTCAAAGATAGCAAGCACCGGATATCCTTAAAAAGGTTCTTTATTTTCAAAAATAATTTTGAAAAATAATTCAAAAACAATTTTGAAAATAAGAACTGTTTTAAGGATATCCGGTGCTGACTATCTTTGAACATTTCCTATTGAAGATGTACAACTGACTATATACTGTATTATATTTAACTAGATGGGTGCCCGATGCACAATGCATCGGGATTCTAGCAGAGCGAGTCTCTGACTCGCAATGGCCGCTTCGCGGCCAATGCTTCGCGCTGCTAAGGCGACTCGCCATGCCCGCTGCGCGGGCATAGCGAGTCGCCTTAGAGCTGCGCGGCCAATGCTTCGTTCGTATCCACATGACCACGCTGACTCGCAGCGAGAAACCCAGCGAGAAACCCATTCGTGATTATATAATAGATACACATAAAAAGATCTAAAGATGGAATTACTGATCATCTACCAAGTGAATGACAAAATCTTCTTATCAGGCATTAAACTAGCAATAGAAAATCAAGGAGATCAACCTTATGTGAATTAAATGCTTGTCTGGGACAGGTCCCATGCCTCAACACATGCTTTACTTCCTGCTTTCTCATATAATTGGTCTGCTTGATTTTCGGGTATTAGTTTAATGCCTGATAAGGAGCGTTTGTGAAATGGTAGTTTATATTATTTTGTGCTATGATGGGCATGTTCATTAACAAGAAGCACTATGTATTATGCACTATGCACTTTAAAACATGAGTTATTAGCTTTTTTCTAGACAACCATACAGCCTAGCCTATCATTTATGAGTTATGTATAGGAAATATATGCTGTGTGAACAGGGGCTGGCTGGCACTTTTCAGCCTGGGGGGCAATCACAATGTAGAGGCCCGCGAGCTGCAGCGGCAGCCCAACTTTGGCCAGTTTATCACTGGCCGCTACATTAAAGCAGCAGAGGTAAATGGATTTAAAAACAGGCTGATACATATAGTAGATAAGAGAGCAGAACCGAGCTTACTACAGAGATAAGGGAGCAGAACTGAGCTTACTACAGAGATAAGGGAGCAGAACTGAGCTTACTACAGAGATAAGGGAGCAGAACTGAGCTTACTACAGAGATAAGGGAGCAGAACCGAGCTTACTACAGAGATAAGTGAGCAGAACTGAGCTAACTACAGAGATAAGAGAGCAGAACCGAGCTTACTACAGAGATAAGAGAGCAGAACCGAGCTTACTACAGAGATAAGGGAGCAGAACTGAGCTTACTACAGAGATAAGGGAGCAGAACCGAGCTTACTACAGAGATAAGTGAGCAGAACTGAGCTAACTACAGAGATAAGAGAGCAGAACCGAGCTTACTACAGAGATAAGAGAGCAGAACCGAGCTTACTACAGAGATAAGGGAGCAGAACCGAGCTTACTACAGGGAAAAAAAGAGCAGAACCGAGCTTACTACAGAGATAAGAGAGCAGAACCGAGCTTACTACAGAGATAAGAGAGCAGAACCGAGCTTACTACAGAGATATGGGAACAGAACTGAGCTTACTACAGGGAAAAAAAGAGCAGAACCGAGCTTACTACAGAGATAAGGGAGCAGAACCGAGCTTACTACAGGGAAAAAAAGAGCAGAACCGAGCTTACTACAGAGATAAGAGAGCAGAACCGAGCTTACTACAGAGATAAGAGAGCAGAACCGAGCTTACTACAGAGATATGGGAACAGAACTGAGCTTACTACAGGGAAAAAAAGAGCAGAACCGAGCTTACTACAGAGATAAGAGAGCAGAACCGAGCTTACTACAGAGATAAGAGAGCAGAACCGAGCTTACTACAGAGATAAGGGAGCAGAACTGAGCTTACTACAGGGAAAAAAAGAGCAGAACCGAGCTTACTACAGAGATAAGAGAGCAGAACCAAGCTTACTACAGAGATAAGAGAGCAGAACCGAGCTTACTACAGAGATAAGGGAACAGAACTGAGCTTACTACAGGGAAAAAAAGAGCAGAACCGAGCTTACTACAGGGAAAA
Organism: Allobates femoralis; assembly: GCA_033576535.1. Taxonomy (NCBI): domain Eukaryota; kingdom Metazoa; phylum Chordata; class Amphibia; order Anura; family Aromobatidae; genus Allobates; species Allobates femoralis. Next base: position 630,071,352 of record JARQOC010000003.1, read on the forward strand.
AAAGAGCAGAACCGAGCTTCCTACAGAGATAAGAGAACAGAACCGAGCTTACTACAGGGAAAAAAAGAGCAGAACCGAGCTTACTACAGAGATAAGAGAGCAGAACCGAGCTTACTACAGGGATAAGAGAGCAGAACCGAGCTTACTACAGGGATAAGAGAGCAGAACCAAGAACCAATGCGTGGTTAATGCCATTAGGCAAAAAAGTCCACTTTTTTCTGTATTTTTGTGCTGTTTTTCCTTTTTTTTACATTTACACTCATAACTATTATATAGTAGATGGTGGCCCGATTGTAATGCATCGGGTATTCTAGAATATATATGTAGTTTACATACTGTGACTAACAGAACTTGTTCAGTCAACGTGAGTGAACTACACCGCTCCTCCTGTCACCTCTCCTCCGTCTCTCCTCCTGTCACCGCTCCTCCTGTCACTGCTCTTCCTGTCCCCGCTCCTCCGTCTCTCCTCCTGTCACCTCTCCTCTGTCTCTCTTCCTGTAACCGCTCCTCCTGTCACCGCTCCTTCGTCTCTCCTCCTGTCACCGCTCGTTGATCGCTCCTCCTGTCGCCACTCCTCCTGTCACCGCTCCTTTGTCTCTCCTGTCACTGTTTGTCCATCGCTCCTCCTGTCATCACTCCTCCTATCCCGCATCCTCCGTCTCTCCTCCTGTCACCACTCGTCCATTGCTCCTCCTGTCACTGCTCCTCCTGTCACCGCTCGTCCATCACTCCTCCTGTCACCGCTGCTCCTGTCCCGGCTCCTCCATCTCTCCTCCTGTCACCGCTCCTCCTGTCCCCGCTCCTTCGTCTCTCCTCCTGTCACTGCTCGTCTATCGCTCCTCCTGTCACTGCTCCTCCTGTCCCCGCTCCTTCGTCTCTCCTCCTGTCACCGCTCATCCATCGCTCCTCCTGTCACCGCTCCTCCGTCTCTCCTGTAACCCTGTAACCGCTCCTTCGTCTCTCCTGTCACCGCTCGTCCATCGCTCCTCGTATCACCGCTCCTCCGTCTCTCCTCCTGTCATGGCGGATTTCCATTACAGACAGAAAGACGGGATTAGACAATTATATAGTAGGCTGTAGCAGAGCTGGTGCTGTATTTTTTGTGCATTGTGATGTCTGTATGTCCTGCAATAGATTGACCTGCACTCCAATAACAAACTATGAACGATACACAAACCATTTCAGCTCTGCTATGTCAAACTCAACTGTGCTACATCTACACTTATATACTGCTCCCAGCCTTCCAACAGTTGCCATGTATATATTTAGATGTAGCAGAGCTCATGCTGTGTTGTTTGTGCATTGTGATATCTGTGCTGCTGTAGATTGAGCTGCACTCCTATAACAAACACTAGAATGCCACCTGACCACCTCAGCTGTGGCGGTGTCACATCTTCCATGATAGCGGACGCTTCCACTGTGGCAGGAGTGTTATGCAGTGATGGCCTGACATGCTCAATCACACAGAGGGAGAGATGCAGGATATCATGGAAGATATGACACCGCAGTACGGGGAGTGGGTAACAACGAGGGGGACGGGGGCTGAGAATTCACAGTGCGGCGAGGGTTGACAAAGTGGGGCTGAAAGGATGGACACTTCAAATAGCCGGTGGGAAAGTCGACTTCACCACCCACTTTCCTGGCCGCTATGTGAAGTGAAGCGCTGTCTCTCTGAAACGGAAATCCCACGTCGCTGATTGGTCGCGGAGCAGCCAATCAGCAATGCATGCTTTCCGTTACAGAAAGAAAGACGCGATAAGGCAATTTTATAGTAGGATTACACACATACACACTTGAGACTGCTGTGGGCTGAATACACAATAGCTATATACATAATAGAGAATACACAATGGAGATGGCTGCTGGCCGTATAGACAATGGAGATGGCTGCTGGCCGTATAGACAATGGAGATGGCTGCTGGCCGTATAGACAATGGAGATGGCTGCTGGCCGTATAGACAATGGAGATGGCTGCTGGCCGTATAGACAATGGAGATGGCTGCTGGCCGTATAGACAATGGAGATGGCTGTAGGCTATACACACAATAGAGACTGCTGCTACTCTCCATCCATCCCATTGTCCCCCCCAGGTTGCTATCTTTGGCTGTAATAGGGCCTTACCTGACTCCACACTCCTGATCCCGCATCCCGACAGCTTCTTCCTCTGCCGCTCCTGGTCTCCTGCTTGCCGTCACCAGCCGACACCCTGCACCAGCCAGCATCCGGTGGCATCCGGAATCGCCAGCACCCCACATCAGTCAGCACCCGGCAGCCACCAACACCCAGCAGGCAGCCGCCAGCACCAGGCAGCCAGTAGCAGCCGCCAGCATCCGACACCAGCAGCCAGCACCCGGTAGCCGACACCAGCCGCCAGCATCTAACAGCCAGCACCAGGCGGCAGCCGCCAGCACCCGGCACCCGGCGGTAGCCACCAGCACCCGGCATCAGGCGGCAGCCGCCAGCACCCGGCACTAGCCGCCAGCATCCGACAGCCGGCATTAGGCATCACCCGGCAGCCACCAACACCCAGCAGGCAGCCACCAGTACCAGGTATCCGGCACCAGCCGCCAGGACCCGGCACCCGGTGGCAGCCGCCAGCACCAGGTGGCAGCTGCCAGTACGCAGCCACCAGCACCCGGCAGCAGCCGCCAGCACCCGGCAGCAGGCGGCAGCCGCCAGCACCCGGCAGCAGGCGCCAGCACCCGGCAGCAGGCGGCAGCCGCCAGCACCCGGCAGCAGGCGGCAGCCGCCAGCACCCGGCAGCAGGCGGCAGCCGCCGGCAGGCGGCAGCACCCGGCAGCAGGCGGCAGCCGCCAGCACCCGGCAGCCGCCAGCACCCGGAAGCAGCCGCCAGCAGGCGGCAGCACCCGGCAGCACCCGGCAGCAGGTGGTAGCCGCCAGCACCCGGCAGCAGGTGGCAGCCTCCAGCACCCGGCAGCAGGTGACAGCCTCCAGCACCTGGTAGCAGGTGGCAGCCGCCAGCACCCTGCAGCAGCTGCCAGCACCCGGTGGCAGCTGCCCGCACCCAGCACCAGCCGCAGCGATGTGCCGGCGGCGGGAAATTCAAATGTTCTCCTCCAGTCCTCCTCCCTCCTCTGAGTGAGCCTTCAGCTGCCTGCTGCCGCGGCCTGTGAAGGGAGATGCCTTGCAAAGGCAGCAGGCCGGGGAGGGGCGGATGACTGAGGTGGGGGGGCGGGACTCACCCGAGGACACACACAGCCTCGGTCTGGCCCTAATGGCGACCCGGCCGGCCGGGTGCCATGACAACGGCCGCTGCTGCCCGGAAGCCGGTCCCGCGGTGGTGCTGACTGCAGAGAGAGCTGAGAGCTCTGCTCAGAGCAGATGAGTGCGGCTGCCGACAGACGGCCGCCCGCGGCGCTAGCAGTATTGTAGCAGTGCACTGACTCAGTCAGTGACACAATCCCGCCTGCGTCCGGCGTCCCGCCGGTTGCCAGGACGACGCAGCCCTTGCTGCGATTTGAAGCCCGGAGCGGTCCCACTGCGGCCGCACCGCGCTGACAGCTGATGATCATTTCACTGTTCAGGGCCGCTGCTGGCAGTATCGGGCGGCCCTGAACTGTCACTAAACCGGCAGCCTGGAGGGCAATTGCCCCCCAGGAACCCGGCCCAGTCCGCCCCTGTGTGTGAAGGTAATATAAGGAGTTAGTACTATTGTTTAACATATCAACTACTTCACTAAGGAAATGCTCAGTAATTCCATCTTTTGATCTTTTTGCGTATATTATACATTGCACACAGTTGTAGCCAAAAGTATTGACACCCCTGCAATTCTGTCAGATAATACTCAGTTTCTTCCTGAAAATGATTGCAATCACAAATTCTTTGGTATTATTATCTTCATTTAATTTGTCTTCAATGAAAAAAACACAAAGAGAATGAAGCAAAAAGCAAAACATTGATCATTTCACACAAAACTCCAAAAATGGGCCAGACAAAAGTATTGGCACCCTAGAGAGAACATTCTTCCAAAACATTTTAGGCTTTCTCAGGTAAGTTTTGGCAAACTCCAGCCTGGCTTTTTTATGTCTCGAGGTAAGAAGTGGGGTCTTCCTGGGTCTCCTACCATACAGTCCTTTTTCATTCAGACGCCGACGGATATTACCAGTTGACACTGTTGTACCCTTGGACTTCAGGGCAGCTTGAACTTGTTTGGATATTAGTCAAGGTTCTTTATCCACCATCCGCACAATCTTGCGATGAAATCTCTCGTCAATTTTTCTTTTCCGTCCACATCCAGGGAGGTTAGCCACAGTGCCATGGGCTTTAAACTTCTTGATGACACTACGCACGGTAAACACAGGAACATTCAGGTCTTTGGAGATGGACTTGTAGCCTTGAAATTGCTCAAACTTCCTCACAATTTGGTTTCTCAAGTCCTCAGACAGTTCTTTGGTCTTCTTTCTTTTCTCCATGCTCAATGTGGTACACACAAGGACACAGGACAGAGGTTGAGTCAACTTTAATCCATGTCAACTGGCTGCAAGTGTGATTTAGTTATTGCCAACACCTGTTAGGTGCCACAGGTAAGTTACAGGTGCTGTTAATTACACAAATTAGAGAAGCATCACATGATTTTTCCAACAGTGTCAATACTTTTGTCTACCTCCTTTTTATGTTTGCTGTGGAATTATATCCAATTTGGCTTTAGGACAATTCTTTTTGTAGTTTTTCATTGAAGACAAATTAAATGAAGATAATAATAACAAATAAGCTGTGATTGCAATCATTTTCAGGAAGAAACTGAGGATTATCTGACAGAATTGCAGGGGTGTCAATACTTTTGGCCACAACTGTATACTCAGTGGTTCATCTTCAATAGGCATCTGTTATGTTTATACTTATATTTTTTGTGTCAATAGTGGACAGTAAAACCCCTTTTCCCTCAACGTAGGGGCATCCTCGTTATCATTTTTCTGCATTTTTAATTGTTAATAAAATGTATTTTAATAGGAAAATATCTGCATAGTTTGTTTTTTTAAATGACGTAGTTCTTCACTGTATTATTTATTATCAGTGTAAATAAAGCAGACCGCTACGAACTGCCACCCCTAGCTGCCAGGCTTTACCTTGGCTGGCAATTTAAAAGACAGGGTAGCTCATTATTTTTTTAATTATTTGAATTTCCCTGTTTTTGATTGCTAGCCAAGGTAAAACCCTGGTGGGACTGGTATTGTTAGTGTGGTGAGGTTCATATTTATTGTGCTTCGATCAGGCTAAAGAATAGCAGCCCATAGCTGCTGCTGAAATTGGCGCATTCATTAGAAGTGCCAATTCCTGATGCTTTTGTCAGCTCTTCCTGATGCCCTGGCATCGGGGCTATACAAGGGGAAAATGACATCTGAGCATTGACAGGTTGTCATTAATCCCAGATTGATACCGTTCAGATCTCTATGAGACCCGCACATCATCAATCCTGTGAGCAAATAGTTAAAAAACACAGCACACAGAGAAAAATGCTTACAGACGACCCCAAACATACCATTCAATGATAATCCACAATGATGGTCCCACAAAGTAACCAATCCTGGCTCTGCTTCATCCAGAGACTGCAATGATCAAGCAAGAATCCTCTTGCAGTCTTTGTGATCAATCTGACTGCTTGGTAAGTGGTGAGGCCACTCACTGAATCACTAAGGGCTCTATGCAGCTGTCAGTGCACTCAGGTGACGCCACTGCCAGATTGTGGATCATGGCATTAAAGCAGTCCAACAATCCGACTGTGTAGTCACCTGAGTTCACTGCCATGGGGAGCCTTCAGTGAATCAGAACTCCCTGGGCAGTCAGTGTGATTGCAGAGACTGCACTGAGAGAACGCTTGTTCCATTGCTGCAGCCCTTGGATGAACCAGAGCCAGGATCATGTGCTTTGTGGGACCATCATTGTGGATTATCATTGGATAGTATGCTTTATGTGCACTGAAAATCAAAAATACTGCAAAGCCCTATGTCATTTTATTTAAATTATTTATTTATTTTTATTTTACTATGACAGAAAGTTTGTTGACTTTGGCAACCAATCACAAAAGCCGGCACATTTTCTGAGAGGCACAACAGCAAATCTCAGGTGCTGTGATAGAGAGTGGGCATTTGTGATTGGCTGTTGGAACCAGTGAAGTAAATACATCAGGAAAGTATTGAGCTACCTGTAAGTACAAGTGTGTAGTTTCAGGTATGTATGATGCTGATGTTTAATCACTGTTTTGCTTCTTTTTACAGCAACCCAGATGCTACAGTCACCATATCATAAATTTAAAGTCTAGGTTCAGAGTTCAGGCTCAAGTTTGGGTCAAGTCTAGCCCTGATCCTAGACCTTAAAAAAAGTTCTTCTGGATCTGCCAAACCCAAACATTGGCAGATTCACGCATCTCTATTTAAAATTTAAGGGTGTGCTCACATCTGCCTTTAAATTCGGTTAGTGCAATAGAATAAAACATCAGATTGCACTCATAACAATGTTAAACTATAGCTTAGGTTCCATCTGTTAGTTTTTCTTCAGCGAGAAATAAGCTGAGGATACCTTTGCAGCATGTTGCGTATGGAAGCGTATCTCGCCAGAGATTCCCCAATGCAAGTGAATAGGTAAAAGAAAAAAATCAGACAGCATACAGACTGCATTTTTAACATGGTTATTTTCATGCTGTAAAAAGTTTGGATAGATAGATAGATAGTTATCTAAAGTGTCTGTGAGTGCTGTGCAGTTTTTTTTCTGTTGTGTTAGATAGATAGATAGATAGATAGATAGATAGATAGATAGATAGATAGATAGATAGATAGATAGATAAATAGAGCCTGTCAGATAGATAGACATATAGATGCCTGACATTACCAATCTAGGCTTATTGACAAGTTGTCAATATTTAGCTGTCATTAACTCCTTCTATTACCCCAATGCCACCGCAACAGTGCATCAGGAAGAGCAATATAAAATGCCAGGATTTGGTGACTCTTTTCTTTTCTTTCAATGGTCTTTTTATTTGTGATGTTTGCATAACATAATAATAAACATTAAGAGTGTAAGAACATCAATAGAAATATCAAAAAATGACAGAAGAAAATTACAATGGTATTTCAAAGGTTTGCAAGGTATGAGTAAAATACAATGTGCGTATACGGTGTTCATCTGTTTATGGCAGCTAACTGAAGGTCTCCAAGGTATTCAACCGTGGTGGTAGACTAGCTCATATTATGAGAGTTAGGATGTGCCATTTCTCAATCGCTTTGTTTCTTACATAGTCTCAGACGCATGTCGTCCTTTCGCCTGGAACCACCTCGGTCACCGTTGTCCATGCAATACCATTTGTATCGAAGAGTAACAGTGAATATAAAGAATAATGGAAGAAAGTATAAGTTTATGTTAAAGTGGTTGATAGATAGTGGGAATAGGCTGGAGAGAAAAGAGGAAGAAAGAAAAGAGAATATGGAGGATGGGGTTGAGAGGGGGGGGGGGTAGTCCAGTTACCAGGAAGTTAGAGAACGGAAGTTAGAGTCCGACGTCATTCAAGTTGTCGTAGAACGGGTGAGATCTTGGTTATGTGGATAATCGTGTGTCTTCCGAAAGGTTGTCCATGGAGTCCATGTGTGTCTGAATTTCGTTTGTCTATTTTCAGCTGACGCTACAGTCATCGCTACTCAATATAGAGCATTTATTTTGTCATACAGTTGTTCGGTGGTCGGTAAGTCTGGTGTCTTCCAGTGTTGTGGTATCAGTAATTTTGCTGCAGTTATGCAGTGTCGTGCTAAGTCAGTCGCGTGTTTGTCTTCTGTCCAGGGTGGGAAGTTTAATAGTGTGGTCTCAGGTGATAGCGTTAGTGGTTTGTTCGTCACAGTCTGTATAAGTCTGGCTACTTTATTCCAGAATTCTCTGATTTTGGGACATGTCCACCATATGTGAATATAGTCTCCGTCGGGACCTCCACACCTCCAACAGTCTGTTGAACTCTCATTTTGCCATTGGTAGGGTTGTTTGGGTGCCAGATACCATCGCGACACAATTTTGAAAGTGTTTTCCTGGGCCCGTACGCATTGCGATGGGCCATGGGATCTTTCATATATAAATCGTAGTTGCTTTGTGGTGAAGCAATATCCCAGGTCTTTTTCCCAGAGTGTGATATAGCTCCATTTTGGGTTGCAGTCAGACATCAGTAGTGTTTGCTACAATGTAGATAATACTTTTTTTGGTTTCAAGGTGGCTGCACATAGCTTTTCAAACTGTGTCTTGGCGCGTGAAAGATCCGCTTGTTGTAAGTGTGGTTTCAGTGCTGATTTTATGCAAGTGTAGTGTAGGAAGTTCAGTCTTTGGAGACCAGGTGTATTCCTTATTTCGGAGAAGGTTGGCATGGTTCCATCTATCAAGATTTGATCAACAGTTAGGGTTTGCAGGGCAGGTATCTTATGTGATTCATTATTAGAAGTGCCGGGTCTACCAGGAAGAAGGTCCGTTAGTGTAATTAGGGGAGACAGTGGGGGTATCATCATGTGACGCAGTTTCGACCAGACCTGAAGGGTAGCCTTAGTATGTATGTTGTGGATTGGGGTCAGCTTAGTGGGCTTCTCATATGTGAGAAATAAAGACCTGAGCGATTTTGGAGCTAGTGCTTCTTCTATTGCAATCCATAGATTGTCACGTGGTCGTCTAAGGATGTCAATTACTCTTGAGATTATCGCGGCTTGATAATATTTCCGTATATCAGGCGCTCCCATTCCCCCTGCAGTCTTATGGAGTGTTAGTGTTCGATATGATATGCGGGGCTTTTTCCGGTGCCAGATGTAGTTACTAAATAGGGTATTAACTTTAGAAAGGAATGTTGTCGGAATTGATATGGGAGCATATTGAACATATAGGTAAACTTGGGAAGGATCAGGCTTTTTAAGACATTTTTTCTACCCATCCAAGAAAGATAATTATCTCTCCATGTGCCAATATTAGTCTTTGCATCTTCAAGCATTGGTTTGATGTTGAGTCGGAAAAGATTACTGCTGTTCCTCCCCAGTTTCACCCCAAGATACTTTATATATGTGGAAGGCCATGTAAAGGGATAGAGCTCTTTTAGTTTTAATAAAGTCGCAGGATTGATGTTGATGTCAAGTGCTTCAGATTTAGAGGGGTTGACTTTAAAGTTTGAGAGGTAGCTGAATTGATCCAATAATTTCATTAGAGCCGGAAATCCGCGTAGTGGGGAGGTCATTAGTACAAGTAGGTCATCCGCAAACGCCGCCGTCTTATAATGTGAGTGATTTACTGTGATGCCTTCAATGTCTTGATGGGACTGTATGGCATGCAACAGAGGCTCCATGGAGAGCACAAAGAGTAGCGGCGAGAGCGGGCAACCCTGTCTCGTACCGTTTTTTATGACAAATGTGTCTGTAAGCGAATTATTTATCCTGATTCTGGCCGTGGGGTTGTTATACATTGCTAATATGGCTCTAGTAAGTGTATGTGGTATCCCAAATGTGCTTAGGGTTTCCTCAAGATAAGTCCAGTCCACTCTGTCAAATGCTTTCTCAGCATCAGTTCCCAGGAGTACCAAAGGTGATCCATGGTGTTTTGCTACTTGCATCAGATGCAATATTTTGTGTGTGTTGTCTTTCCCTTCTCGTCCCCCAACGAATCCTGTTTGACTAGGTGGGATTTGGTGACTCTAATGAATGTGCCAAACAGCTGTGGACTGTTATTCTTACCCTGTGGGCAATAACTATGGGCCTCTCCAGGGTGATAATAACCACTCCCAGCCGAGTGCTATATCTGTCTGAGTATCAAATTGTTTAAAAAAAGCAGTGTGGGGTTCTCAGATTTGATACTCAGCCAATATAAAGCACGTAGCTGTCTATTTTATCTGTGCTGAAAATGAATAATATGGGCGACCCATACACATTTCTTTTTCCTATTATTTATTTACCTTGCACACATATGACGGAACGTTGGTTGGCATATACTAACATAATACGAAATTGCATAGAAAAATAAGGCCAGGTAGCACTCTAAATGATGAAAAAAAGTGGACTTTAATCTAGGCCCAAGTGGCGGGATGTTTCGGTTTCACACAAGCCTTTCCATCACTTGGAGTGCTGCCTGGCTTTATCTATCTATCTATCTATCTATCTATCTATCTATCTATCTATCTATCTATCTATCTATATATCCATCCATCTATCCTATCCTATGGTTCTATCTATCTGTACTATTAACAGCTTGGAAAAGACCATGTTAATGGTAATGATAAATACACATGACATATGCATGACATGTGGATGCTAGGTGAGGAAAAATGTACACACCAGCATATCATACGCAAGTCATACGCATGTCATATTGATGAAATAACACAAAACACTCACCTGATGCTCGGCAACTTTTCTCGCCAAGGATCTCGGCAAGGCAAGATATGCAGATGTGAGTGCACCCTAAATATGACAATTGTGACATACACTTGTATTTAGCCCCCCCCCCAGTCAGTACCTTGTAATATCACCTTTCACTGTAATTACTGCTCCAAGTAATTTGTGGAATGTGTCTACTTTGCACACCTAAAGGTCGAACATTTCCCAATTCTTCTTTGCGAAATAGCTGTAGCTCAGATTCAATGGAGATGGTCCGTGAACAGAAATTTTTAAGTCTGACCAAATATTCTAATTAGAACTTAGGTCCTCACTTTGACTGCACCATTCAAACACATGAATATGCTTTGATCTAATCCATTACATTGTAGTTCTGGCAGTATGTTTAGGGTCATTTTTATGATGGAAAGTGAACGTACAACCCAGTCTGAAGTCTTTTGCATCTTCTAACAGATATTCTTTTAGTATTGTGCTGTGTTTAGCTCCATCAATCTACTAATAAACTCTAACCACTTTTGTTGCTCTTGCTAAAAAAAGCAACTCCACACCATGATGCCATCACCATGTGTGACAGTGGTGATGGTGCCTAAAGATTTATGTGCAGTTTTAATTTTCTGCCACACATAGCGTTTTGCATTTAGCCCAAAATGTTCTACTTTACTCTCATCTAACAAGAGCACCTTCTCAAACGTGGTGTTTGTGTCACCTACATAGCATTTGCAAACTGCAAATAGGATTTCTTATGGCTTAATTTAAAAAAATGGCTTCCTTCCACTCTTTGATAAAGGCTAGATTTGTGGAGTATATGACAGTACATGACAGATAGTTGTCCTTTGGACAGATTCTCCCACCTGAGTTGTTGACCTGTGTAGCTTTTCCAGGCTGATCATGAGTCTCTTGGCTGCTTCTCTAATTAATGCTCTCCATTCTGGGGCTTTCACCTTATATCAGGGGTGGGGAACACCAGGCCTTGAGAGCCACCAACAATGCAGGTCTTCAGGATTTTCTTAGCATTGCACAGGTTACAATGTAATCACCTGCACTGGTGATGATTCCAATCCCTGTGCAATGCTAAGGAAGTCTTGAAAACCTGCACTGTTGGAGACCCTCAAGGCCTGGAGTTCTCCACCCCTGGTGTATATGAATGGCCATCTCTTGGTAGGATTGCCATTGAGCCATACTCCTTTCATTTTTTGATGATGGATTGAACAGTGCTCTGTGAGATGTTCAGAGTTAGGGCTATTTTTTTTTTATATCCTAACATTGCTTTACTCTTCTCCACAACTCTGACCTGTGTGATGTGTAGTTATCTCTGACCTGTGTGGTGTGTTCCTTGGTTTTTATTATGCTGTTTGATCCCGTTTATTTTCAATCAAATCTCTTAACTCTTCACAGAACAATTGTAGTTATTCTTAAAATACATTAATTATGGGCGGACGCAATTTACTAATTAGGTGACTTCTGGAGGCGATTGCTCATGTAGGATTTTATTTAGAGGTATCAGACTATAGGGTGATGAATACAAATGCACATCACAATTTTCAGATTTAAACATTTAAAATATTTAGAAAATCAATTATCATTTCCTTTGTACTTCCCAAACACGTGTTACTTTGTGTTTGTATGTCACATAAAATTCCAATAAAATACATGTATGTTTATGGGTGTAACATGAAAAAAAGTGGAAAATTTCACAGGGTATGGCATAACTGATGTCTTAAAACATGTGATAGGTCACTTTCCTCACTCACAGAGCTTACTCTCATTACAAGTACTAGGAAGAGGAGAGCTGAACTGTAATCTCATTACATACTGTAATGTCATTACATTCAACATTTTGGATCTATCCCAGGTATTGGGGAACTATTGTACGTAATGACATTACAATATGTAATGACATTACAGAGCAACTCTCTTTTCCCGGTGCTTGTAATTAAAGTAAGTGACGGGGGTGAGGAGATGTCAGTGTAATAACACTAACACATTAGTCGTACCAAACATGCCAGTTCTGACATTCTCTAAGAGTGTTTGGCAGTTTTCCCAACTATATGACTCTGCAAACTGATGATTAGGAATTTTACTTGGAGAAAATGACCCCCCCTCCATGACAAGATCTTTTTTAATGCCACCTTGATTAAAGGGGATATTAGCATATTAGGTGCCCTACACTTTGGAGGTAAACCGCTCCAACATTTGCACAAAATAGTGTAGAAAAAAATACATTTTTTCAGCTGTTCAGCCATGTTACCATAAGATAGCCAGTTTAACATGCCAAATGGTTTAAGTACAATATATTATTTTTAAGCATAAGAAAGAGCAAAAGGAGGGCTTAGCAAAGAATTAAAAAGCTTAATTAAACTTTAACTTTATTTTAATGAATGTGTAGAGAACATGATGTACTGTAGGTTCTTTTTCACTTCGTAGGGTAGCTTTTCTCCCAACTTTCCTATCCATAAAATGTTTGTTGATGCGGGAACATGTGACCAGATTTGTCCATCAGCTCATCTAATCTAATACCATTTTACATCTGGTTTACGCACTGGTCTGGTTAGATGCCCCTTCAAAGAATGCCATTTTATGGAAAAGAGGGCTGTGCAGTCTGTAAGAATTGTATAGAAGCAACTGTAGGAGAAGAACCTGTCATGTCTATATACAGCACGATGAAGGTAAAAATAAAAATCATCTGCTGGACTATAAGTTGGTGTACATGCCCTGCATAGAAGTATTTTTGCATTGTGAAACACACACCCTGATGTAAAAAATAAGTAAAAAGCACATACAGATAATGCACTATATAATATGTGCACTAGAGCATCTCAATGAATTAGAATATCATCTAAAATCAATGTAATATTGCCATGTTTCAGGGCTTTTCTGGGAACTCCGAAACACGTTGACTAATAAATCAATATTGTATTCACCCTTTGATGTCTCGTAGGATGCAGCAGTGTGGCTTTTAAGCCTTCATCCTCCCTACTTTAATTTTCTGAAATAATGATCATTGGGTTTTCAATGGCTGTAAGCCATACTTATCAATATTAACAGAAATAAACACTTGAAATAGATCTCATTGTTTGTAAAGACTTTATATTGTATTAGAATCTGTATTGAATTAGTGAAATACATAAACTTTTTGATGATATTCTAATTCATTGAGACGCACTAGTATGTACATATAAAATCACCGAAATTGGATTATTTAGAAGTGACTAACTAAAAAGAAATACAACAGCATTATAAACAAACTCCTAAACTATATCTTTCTTTCAATTTTTGAAAAAAGTGTATGGTGAGCACCAACAAACATAAATGCCACAAATAACCGGATAATACAGATTGCCTCCCTGTCATATGCTACCTTGTTAGATACCTGTCTAACAGTATCGGTCGGCATCTTAAGGCCACGTTACACACACAGATATATTGGTCACAGATCTCTGGATGCAGTGAAATCATGGACACATTGTTACATTTGTACACAGCCACAAAATGGAACAATGTGTCCATGATTTCACTGCAACCAGAGATCTGTGACCAATATCTGAACAGATATCTGTGTGTGTAACGTGGCCTTTAGAGTCCTACACTTCTCCAATAAATTTTTTATTTGAACGTTAACTCCATAATTTATTCCATTTTTTTATATTAAAATCAATTTTGTTAAAAGTTTACTACTCCATCTAACAAAAAATCATGTAAAATAAATAAAATAATAAAAACAAACTTTAAAAACACTGAATTATATGTAGAGCAAGATCGTTATCTGCATCCTCCATTAGCTGGGAGAGCAGGCACTACATGGCTCCTGGCAGTGTGACAAGCCATGACTTCACTGAGGTTATGTCAGGGTAGGCTGTTTTTACACTGGCATATCTTCAAATCTGTATCCATCTGATTTTAAATGGATGGCCACTGATCCGTTATGGCCTCCTATGTTATCCTATTGGCACAGATTGGTCCTAAAGTGGCCATCCGTGTGTCTCTGTTTTTTCTCGGATCCGTTGGTGTCTGCAATTTTCATGTACCCAGAAACAGAATGATTTTTTTTCTTTATTCTCTTTCCCAACCCCTGTGATACATGAAAACTAGTTTTTCACTAACTATTTAATTGTGACAGTGTTGTGTTACATTGGATATATTGTTCTTACTTTGCTCTTTTAATGTCTTTGCACAAAAGTTTTTTGTCTCTATGTCCCTGATTGTGTATGAAGCTATGTTGCAAATATTCTGTTTAAAACTGTCCAAGATGCTACAGGTTAACTGCACAACTGAAACGAGCATAAGTTTAATTGTAAAGAATGCAGGTGCCTTTATAAGGAACTGTTTATTATGATGTATGATCCGATGAGTAAGGAACTTTGTTCAGAAACGCGTCCGGTCAGGATGCCTATGTTTTTATGTGAACGTCAATAAAGGACCCCTAGAAATTTATGGACTTTGTGGCCCTGGTTCACCTTAAAATTTCTTGGGATGGATTCACGTCTGGACTGCAGGCACACAGTAGCACGGTCTTAATCCTCTCTATGGCAATCCCAAGATGGCACCAGTTTTTGCAGTGACGTATTTGTCCTTTGCTTAGTGTCACACCTCTTTAATTTCCAAGACCCAATCACTTGGGGGATATTATTATTTACCCAATTTTTTAGCCTTAAGTTCCTCATTAATTCCTCCATGGGGTGGGCTGCAGAAAGCCCCTGACTTACACAGTCCTATGCCACAGGGAAGAATTGGGCTTGTGGTTGGGGGTATTGAAGCCTGACATATTTGTAGAAGAAATAAGAAAGTAAAATAGTTTTTTCAGCTCACCACCGATTTATCTGGAATGCTGAATAAGGCTAGTGGGCAATGCACAAATAGGTGAGAGGGCCGGTTCCCAGGTGAAGGATGAAATAACGCAACAGAAAAACAAAAATAAAGCTACATAACCCTCTTCATATAAAAATAGGAAAATGTTATTAGTGCATATAAAAAGAGGTTAAAATTGCAGTCCTACTTTTTTCCAGCAAAACAATTCTCTAAGGCTAGGGTCACACTGAGCCCTGCACTTGCATCAGCCAGATTCCATTACAGCAGAGCTCAGCTTGCTGTAACCGCAAGCGGTAACATCAGGAACTTCGGCGAACACTACCCTTAGTTTCATTTCAAAAATTCTTTTTATTGAAAATTGTAAAGGTAAATTGGTACATTTACAGAGTGCTTCCAAGAAATAACTATTCACGAATCACAATTTTCGTATGAGCTAATGAAATGGGAAAACACAAGATGTTATATAAGACTTACTAATGGAGGTTTAGAGACCCTGTTATTTTTCTATGAGTCCATATGAGTTATTAGGTCTCTATCCTCCAGAGTTAATGAAAGGGTACCAATTAATAACATGCTATAACAAAGAAGTACATTTGAGAATAATAGACCTATAGCGAAAAAAAAGATAGGGGAAGAGAAAGTTGAGGAAGAGGGGGAGGGTATTTGTGGGGAGGTCACACAAGGGTTTCGTTTAGGTTGAGGTAAAGTGAAATCGGTAGTGATGGGTCTAGGAGCGGTTTAGCAGGTTTACACCGGAATGATTCAGGCATGAGATTGAGTATTTTGCATAGCATATTTCGTTTGGAACTGTGACCAGGTCCTCCATTGAGATTCGAACACAATTCGAGTGTTGTTTACAACGGAAATTAATTTAGCCATACTATATACCGTATATACTCGTGAATAAGCCGACCCGTGTATAAGCCGACCCCCCTACTTTTGCCCCCAAAACCTGGGAAAACCTACTGACTCGTGTATAAGCCGAGGGTGGACCCCAGCACAGGTATACAGCCCCCAGCAGTGTGGTATACAGCAGCCCCAGAGGTATATACAGCAGCCCCAGTGGTAGTATACAGCAGCCCCAGTGGTAGTATACAGCAGCCCCAGAGGTATATACAGCCCCAGTGGTAGTATACAGCAGCCCCAGTGGTAGTATACAGCAGCCCCAGTGGTAGTATACAGCAGCCCCAGTGGTAGTATACAGCAGCCCCAGTGGTAGTATACAGCAGCCCCAGAGGTATATACAGCAGCCCCAGTGGTAGTATACAGCAGCCCCAGTGGTAGTATACAGCAGCCCCAGTGGTAGTATACAGCAGCCCCAGAGGTATATACAGCCCCAGAGGTATATACAGCAGCCCTAGTGGTGTATACAGCAGCCCCAGAGGTATATACAGCAGCCCTTAGGTAGTATACAGCAGCCCCAGTGGTGTATACAGCAGCAGCAGCAGCCCCAGGGGTGTATACAGCAGCAGCCCCAAAGCTGTATACAGCAGCAGCCCCAGGGCTGTATACAGCAGCAGCCCCAGGGCTGTATACAGCAGCAGCCCCAGAGGTATACAGGCCCCCCCATCAAGCTCCAGGGCCCCCCCCCTTGCGCGGCAGCCTGTAAAGTAAAATCATACTTATCAGTGTCCTGTCGCGCCGTCTCGCCACTTGCCGACACACGATCCCGGGCTTCAATCCGCGTCTTCCGGCTTCCGGCTTCCTGTGGTCGCGGGCAATGACGTCATTGCCCGCGACCACAGGAAGGGCGGAAGACGCGGAATGAAGCCCGGGATCGTGATGTCGGCAAGCGGCGGGACGGCGCGACAGGACACTGATAAGTATGATTTTACTTTACAGGCTGCCGCGCAAGGGGGGGCCCTGGAGCTTGATGGGGGGCCTGTATACCTCCGGGGGCTGCTGCTGTATTAATTACTGTATATACTCGCGTATAAGCCGAGGGGGGACTTTTCAGCTCAAATTTTGGGCTGAAAAACTCGGCTTATACGCGAGTATATACGGTAGTTGGTTCGTTTTGTCGATAAGTTGTTGGAGATTGGGAATTTGGGTTGTCTCCATAGGGTCGGGATGAGGAGTTTAGCTGCGGCTATAATATTGTATATAATGCAGGCAAACCTTTTGACACACGATTCCACAGGAAGATTCAAAAGCACCATTTCTGGGGTTAGCTTAATTTTGTGTTTAATTACTTCTTGTATCAGATCTTCTGTCATGATCCAGAAGTTCTTTAGAGCAGGGCAAAGCCACCAAAGATGTAGGTAGTCCCCATTGGCGCCTCCACATCTCCAACAATGTGAACTGTTCGGGTGTGCGTTTGAGAGCCACAAACTAGTCTGTTGAGGTGTTGTATACCAACAAGTAATAATTTTAAAGGAATTTTCCTGAGTTTTAACGCATTTTGTAGGTCCATATGAGTGAGTATAAATGTGTTGTATTTGAGATTTAGAAAATTGGTATCCCAAATCCTTCTCCCAGTGGGAAATATAGGCTCTCTTTAGACATATATCTTTACCTATTAGTTCTTTATAGATTGCTGAGAGTATTTTTGTGGGCTTGGTTATTTTTGAGCATAGGGTAGCGTGATTTTTCTAGGTGGAATTTCATCTTGCGGAGAAAAATTTGTAGAGTTTTGTGTAAGAAATTTAATGACTCCAGACCTGGTATCTTTTGAATATCCGTTAGTGGAAGAAGGGCTCCCTCCTCGAATATCTGGTCTATAGTGATGTTCTGGAGTTGTTGGTTTTGCATATCTCTGGGGTTGTACAGTTGACCTGTCCTTACCAGTATATCCGATACTTTTAGAAGGGGTGAAGAAGGTGGTATTAAATACTCGCACACCTTGGACCATATACGTAGCATTGTACAAGTGGGTTATTTTGTGATGGGTAATCATTCCGTTCAGTGCGGATTAGTAGCATAGATCTAATGGGGTGTGTGGAGATCCTATTTTCTATTTTCTATTTCAACCCATAGTTTGTTTTGTGTGTTCCTTATAAAGTCAAGTGTTCTGGACAGTATCGCCGAATAATATGTCGTAATATCTGGTGCGTCCATGCCTCCCTTTGCTCTCGGTAGGGTTAGTGTGCGTGAGTTAGTACGGTGTCTCATATTCTTCCACATGTAGTTGGAGATTAGGGAGTTAACTTGTCTCAGGTACATTGCAGGAACATGTATAGGGAGCATTGAAAATAGGTAATTAAATTTGGGCAGAATCTGACTTTAAAAAATGTTTTTACGACCTGTCCACGATAAGAAGGGATCGCGCCAGGTTTTCATCATTTTTTTAACTTTGTCTAGTAGGGGGTAGTAGTTGAGGGGTAGTAAGTCCTTGTGTGTTCTACTTATTTTGATACCTAAGTAGGTAATATAGGTTTTGGGCCATGTGAATTTGTGAGTGCTTTTAGTTTAGATAGAGTCGGATAAGGTAAATTTATGTCGAGTGCTTCGGACTTAGAGGTGTTTATTTTGAAGTCCATGAGTGTGCTATATTCTTCAAAAATTTGGATTAGAACACTACCCTTAGTTACCCGATGTATACCATAGTTACTGGCCACACACAGACCTGGCCGGACTGCGCTAATCTTGAGCGCAGAGAAAAATTTTAAGGCAGCAATGTGAACGGTTGCAGCTCAGAGCTCTTCCACCTGCAACCGCTACACAGACTGTCACCGCCGCATTGCTGAGCTTGGGAAATACCTGTACCCAGTGCCGGGATACATCGGGAGCCGAAGGGTGCAATTCTGGCCATATTGGACGCCGTGATGACCCACAGGAGATAGGAGGATGCCAGAGCTGGAGAGGGAGGCCAGACCCAAGATGGCGCGGACACATGGGAAGAAGCAGCCAGGGAGAATACAGGTTTGCAAGGGTAGAAGCAGTGGAGCAGGTTTCCTCTGGGCAGAGGTAACAGGAGGTGGGTGCAGAAAAGAATATGGAGGAGCAGGACAGTGATGTGGTGGTGGCAGGGCGGAATGCTGTAGGTCTACAGTGTACTGGAGAGCCTGAGTGCCTGGAGCCCATGGAAGCCTCTATCAAGGGATAACTCACTATTAGTAATGTGTTAGAAGTGGTGTCCTTTTGCAAGCAGGGGCTTACAACCCTGACTCAGCAACCTAATGGCATGCAAGCAGAAATGGTAAGTATTAAAGCAGCTATGCAGAAGGCTGAGGTGAGAACTGGTGAAGTAGAGGAATGGGTGAGCACAGCTGAAGACCAGATAGTGAAGCTGCAGAAAGCCCAGAAATTGTATGTAAAGCAAACTGCAGAAGTCGTGGCTAAAAAGGATGATTTGGAAAATCGCTCAAGGTGAAACAACATTAGGATAGTTGGGGTTCTGGAAAAAGCGGAGGGATCAAACCCCACAGAGTTTATAGAGAACTGGCTCATATCTAAAATTGATGCAGAGAACCTGTCTAAAGTATTTGTGGTGGAGCGAGCGCACAGAATGCCCATGAGACCCCAACCTCCTTGCTCAGCTCCCCGTACCATATTGGCAAAACCTTTAAATTACCAGGACAGAGAGACTATCCTCGGAAGAGCCAGGAACATTAAGGACATGACCATTGACAGGCAGCCTATCTCTTTCTACTCAGACTACTCGGCTGCAGTGCAAAAATTAATTATGCGATTTGTGGAAGTGAAGAAACAGCTGAGATGACTAGGACTTGAGTACTTTATGCTGTATCATGCTAAGTTGCAGCTGGTGGCACTAGGAAAAGTGCTCTTTTTTCAAACCCCAGAAGTCATGGAATGTATTGAACAGAATGGCAGACTTGTCAGAGACTCTGGGGATGGCTGAATGATGGAGTGATGGTTGGACTATACATGCTTCTGACACATGACATCATAAGTGATGACAGGCTGGAGTGATTTGGCAGATTCATCGTGTTTATGAAAACCTTTTTTTTCTTGAGATGTTTTCTAAAAGGCAAGAGGGGGAGGTTAGGAAAGAATTGTTTTTGGGAATTTTTATTGTGTTTTATTGTTCTGATTGCGACACAAGCAGGTTAAGCCAGGATTTCTTATCCACTCTCAATTAGAGAGAAGAGAATTAGGGGGTAAGGGGAGAGCGAGGTGTGGTGCTGGAGGAGTTGATAAAGATACTAGGGTTTTTAGGGGAGTATTCTTTTTAGGGTAGAGGGCATTCCAAGATGGTGGACAGGAAAGAGGGGAAAGGGGGAGAGAGGGATTAGGGGCTCAACATCAATTGGGTAAGCCTAGAGTTCAGTTGCTTACTTTAATGTTAACATATTTCAGGAATGCTTAGAGTCCTGAGTTGGAATGTTAGATGCCTGGCGGACAGGGGCAGGAGATATTGTGAAATGTCCTTACTCATAAACCATCAATATTATGCTTGATGGAAACCCATCTGGCAAAAGAAAACACTGGGATACTCAGTCAATGCTCCAGCGAATTAATGCGATGTTTAGAAACCTAGTGTGTGGAGGAAAGCAGCCTAGGATAAAGCTGGAGATCTTGCAATGACCAAAGGAAGAAGGGGCTTTGCTTTGCCTAATCCCTGGATTTATTTTTTAGCGTCACAGTGTTAACATGTTAGAGGATGGGCAACAAGGGCACAGAAGGGGATAATGCAGGCAAGTTTGGAAGGTGTGGTGCAGAGAGCTCCACTTGTGCAAGGTTTGGAGACAGGGGTTTTTGGTAGTTTGGGCAAGAAATTCCCGACATTGTGTTTACTGCTTAAAGTATTGGTCAGGATTAAAATGCTTAGGGAGGTGACTGGGTTAACAGTGTACACTCCTCTATGATCTAATGATAACTTGGGCGAATTTTCTAGGATAGGAGAATTAAAAGACTGGACAAGTAGAGGAATTTGTTATGCTTCCCACATATTGACGGACCAGAAACTTAAAACATTTGAGCATTTGTAGGAGAAATTTCATTTGCTTGCTACACATAGGTATGAGTACTTGCAGGTTAAACATGCATTCACACGACAATGTAAAATAGGTGGATTACATTTTAGTAAGGATATTGTCCCTGATTATATATGTATGGTGGGATTAACGAGGGGAGTAATATCTACTGTGTATAAAGACCTTTTACATACATTCTTATTAAGATACTCGATTATGGCTAGGAATAAATGGGAGGAAGATCTGGGTACTATAGAGGACGAAAAATGGGAGTCTATTTTGGAGTACATTCCTTGTCAATGAGCAAACCGGGAAGGTTGTCACAAAAGTTTATTATCCATAGAGCTTATAGGACTCCAGAATTCCTTCATAGAGCGGGAGTGTGCCATACTTTGGAGTGTCCGAAATGCATGTCTGAGGAGGTGGGTATGTTACATATGTTGTGGGAATGTCCAAGTCTATTGTCCTTTTGGATTATGGTCCTTAATTTAATAGAAGGTAAATATAAATGTAGTATCCCCAGGGATCCGGTAGTACGTGTGTTGGGGTGTGTGGAGGAAGTTAAAGTGGATAACACGTGCAAGATTTCAATTGCGAGGCTTCTATATGTGGCTAGGAAATTGATCGCCAAATATTGGATTGGGAACAAGCCCCCCTCCGGACAAGAGTGTATTCAGCAGGTAGACTGTATTGTGTGAACAGAGAAGAGTATTTATTGTAGGAGGAAAGCAACTAAAATATTTGACAGGCTCTGGACGCCATGGAGGGGCACACTCTAATGGCACAAATAACGGGAGAATGGGACAAAGGGATGCAGGCCTGGAGGACTCCGGATGGAAAAGTGGTCTCTGGACATTAAAATTGATGATACTGTTTTATTTCGGCGAGATGTATAGGAACGAGGGGAAATTGCTGTCAAAGTGGAGGGAGGCGGGTTGGGGGAGGGTTTTTTCTTTTTATGAAACTTACCCTCTTAATACTGACTGTAATTGGTATATGAATAATTTCTAAATTTAATAAAAACTTATCTGATCCAAAAAAAAAGGACTAAATACTGCAGATAAAGCTCCCTCTCTAGGACCCCCAACCTCTGACTTCGCTAGTGGCCTTATAAAGTTTTACCTTTCCTTTATAAAGCCACTAGCAAAATGTACCTTGGAGGATGGAAGTCCTAGACAGGGAGTGACTCACCGTGGCCGGGACTCCGGTTTAGACAGGCGATGCTTCCTTCCTCCTTGTCACGGGTGGACCGCGCCTACCGGTAGTGGGGCCCGGTGTAGTGCAGATCAAAAGTGTTGAAGACGTCTTGCGGGAACAGATTAAAGGGGTTTTTAATTTATTCGGACGCCACCTATGAGTAGTTCGGTAAGGACTACCGACGCTGCGGAACCTCCGGGGATGGATAGCAGCAAGATGGAACGCTCCCCACAGGCTGAGCGGTGATCCCCGGAGGCTGGAGCTGCTTAAGATGTTGTGCGGCAGCTGCGGTTACCTTGTAATGCGGACGGACAGTTCATAAGGAAGCACGGACACAGAAAGTCTCTGCAATGGGTCTTTACTGTAACCAGCAGGCAGTACATGGTATACAGTTTACGGGTAGTAGACCGGGTGGACTCAGCAGTGATGGTGTCCCTTAGAAATCCACAGTGTTCCTCCATTCTAACTAAGTGATTGCCAGTGTCGCCCAGGAATACCAGATCGGGTACGGGGAGGCTGCTTCAATGCCCTATCCATGATGTACGTTCTGGATGTTTTGGGGAGCCTTGGATCCCTCAGTGGGTACACCGCTGGTTAGACGACTGGAAGTTGGCTGGTGGTGGGGTGCTCCTCTAAAGCTGCTCCTCCACGCTTTCTGGTTCGCGTAGCAGAGGTGAACTGCTGCCAGCTTCGGTACCAGTGAACCGGCTGTGAGTTGTGGGCACGGGAGTCTTTTGGGAACCCGTGTGAGTAATGCCCAATCCCGGTTGGTAAGGCCTCAGGTGCTGACACCCGACCAGTGACGGCCTGGAGGCTGCACGGGGTGCGGAGCCCCCGCTCCTCTCCAAGTTCTAGTCCACGACCTTGTTCTAGGTTCAGTTCTACTCTAGATTGTTGTGTCAGTTCTCCTACACACTACCCTAGCACTCCGCCCACCAGGACCTATGATTGGCCCTCTGTTCTAGGTGATGCATGCAGGGTTGGATTTCTAAATTAACCAGGTCACTGCTGTGTCAGAGAATATTGCGGCTGCATTTATGGCTGCAATACCCTCTTGTGACGCACTCGTTGCGGGGCGCCACACTCCCCCTTGGTTGAATACGCTTGTCCCCAAGCGTCACACTACCCACATTACAGAGGTTTTTATATTTTATAACAAGTAATACACTTTTATTAATGACAAGTCATTGTATGCATAAAAGTGAAGTAGGTAAATAACAGGTTAACACATTGCGCGGACTCGGCGGGCGGTCGGCTGTCCTTGGGTAAAAGTTCAGGCTGTAGCCGCCAAGTCGCGGTGTTATTTTGCAAACAGGAAGAAGTATCTTAGCAGAAAAGTTCAAACAACAAAGTCACTTATGGAGGGCAGTGTTCCGGACTCGTATAGCGAACCACCCGTCACAGCATACATGTCGCTCATAGGCTACAATGTCCCCTCTATACAAGTCTCGGCTTGGATGCCCTCGCGGTAGGTGCGATTCCACATCACGACGCCCCACAAATACTTCGGTACTCACACCCTCCTCCCTTACGAATCCCCACCCGGTGGATAAGTTGAAGGTGCTTACCCGCCCGGTTTTACGGAATTGTTCAGGCATTGGAGATTGGCGGCGGGCTTCGGCGCGAGCCTGCATGTTGGCTTGCAGTCGAGTGTGCCACTCCTCCCTTCGGATACGACGTACCTCTTCGTCGGAGTGGTGCGGCGTGTGGATACAGTCACTACGGCGTGATGGTTGTTGAACCGCTTGAGTTTGGTGGGCAGTCTGTAGAAAAGCCCGGTTCAACGGAACCGGAGAAGATGTTGTTGCGGCGGCACCCGACCAGTGCACCCGAGCGGGTCGCCCGGCAGAAGGATTCTTGGTGTCTCCCCAGGCGAACCCGGTGTAGAGGTCCTCAGCTGGGCTGTAGGTCTCGTCGTCATCCTCCTCGACCTCTCCTTCGATGACCACGTCGGGCTGCTCGGCTGACGAAGACGATGGACCGGAATCCTCTGTGTCGGTGGGTGGCTGTGCTGCGAAGTTCTCCTCGGGTCGTTGTGCAGGACTTCCAGGCTGCCTGCCTCTTCTTCTGTAGCAGAGGGAAGTGGTGTTTCGATCCCGGTCACCAGGTAGGCCTCAGTATTTGTAGAGGAGGCCTCCGGTTCAGGGGAGAAACAGGCAACAGTCTCGGTAGTGTGGAAACTAGTCGCGGGTTCCGCAGGTGGAACCAGGTATGTGTCGGCTTCTTCTGTGGAGCGTATTGGAAGCTCCGGCTCAAGAACGGGGTCGGCTGCGGGTTCAACAGCTGGAACGGGTCGAGCTGTGGCCCTCACCGGAATGATGCAGTCTATGGGCTCCGGTGACGAAGCAGGACAAGTGGTGGGCGACGGTGAGGTGGTTGAGAAGCTGGCGATGTCGTCTGCGCCTGGAGAAGCTGTACCCGGTCGGCTCTGCTGCATCGCATGATGGAGTCTTCTGCCTAGGGTCGCACTCCAGCTGCGAATCGTCCATTCCACAGTCTCTAGTAACCGCACCCGGAGGTCTTGTAGAGCCTCTACCAGAAGTCGGGGCTGCCGTCTATGGTAAGGGCAGGACCCGGACCCGGTTGGCCCATGGCTGCTCTGGCCTCCGCCTCGACCTCCCGCATTAGGTCTTGGAGTCTCATGCTGGCCATTCTCTTCTTCGGAGGGAAACGACACCCGTTCAACCGGTAAGCGTTCTGGTAGAGGTGGTGAAGGTCTGTGACACTCCCATTTCCTCTGGGCTTTTGTAGTCCAATCGTGGGAAAAGTCTTTGGGGTCCGCCCCCATGGTTGATTCGAGCAATCAGGGCGGACAAAGAGTTTGGCGCCTTTTGTCTTTAGCCCTCCCACGATGAAGGGGGGGGTTGACTCACTCCTGGGCTTGCACGTGGCGGATTCTTGTGGCGGGAACACCATCTTGGACGCCATCTTGGCCCAACGGTGAAAAGGCGGGAAAGTTCTTTTAGGGACGAACAAAGTCCAATTTGTAGACAATAAAGTCATTTTTAAGCACATTATACCCATTGGGTAACGGGCCTGCTCGTATCCTGTTCGTGACGCCATTTTCTGACTCACCGTGGCCGGGACTCCGGTTTAGACAGGCGATGCTTCCTTCCTCCTTGTCACGGGTGGACCGCGCCTGCCGGTAGTGGGGCCCGGTGTAGTGCAGATCAAAAGTGTTGAAGACGTCTTGCGGGAACAGATTAAAGGGGTTTTTAATTTATTCGTGACGCCACCTATGAGTAGTTCGGTAAGGACTACCGACGCTGCGGAACCTCCGGGGGATGGATAGCAGCAAGATGGAACGCTCCCCACAGGCTGAGCGGTGATCCCCGGAGGCTGAAGCTGCTTAAGATGTTGTGCGGCAGCTGCGGTTACCTTGTAATGCGGACGGACAGTTCATAAGGAAGCACGGACACAGAAAGTCTCTGCAACGGGTCTTTACTGTAACCAGCAGGCAGTACATGGTATACAGTTTACGGGTAGTAGACCGGGTGGACTTAGCAGTGATGGTGTCCCTTAGAAATCCGCAGTGTTCCTCCATTCTAACTAAGTGATTGCCAGTGTCGCCCAGGAATACCAGATCGGGTACGGGGAGGCTGCTTCAATGCCCTATCCATGATGTACTTTCTGGATGTTTTGGGGAGCCTTGGATCCCTCAGTGGGTACACCGCTGGTTAGACGACTGGAAGTCGGCTGGTGGTGGGGTGCTCCTCTAAAGCTGCTCCTCCACGCTTTCTGGTTTGCGTAGCAGAGGTGAACGGCTGCCAGCTTCGGTACCAGTGAACCGGCTGTGAGTTGTGGGCACGGGAGTCTTTTGGGAACCCGTGTGAGTAATGCCCAATCCCGGTTGGTAAGGCCTCAGGTGCTGACACCCGACCGGTGACGGCCCGGGGGCTGCACGGGGTGCGGAGCCCCCGCTCCTCTCCAAGTTCTAGTCCACGACCTTGTTCTAGGTTCAGTTCTAGGTTCTGCTCTAGATTGTTGTGTCAATTCTCCTACACACTACCATAGCCCACCAGGACCTATGATTGGCCCTCTGTTCTAGGTGATGCATGCAGGGTTGGATTTCTAAATTAACCAGGTCACTGCTGTGTCAGAGAATATTGCAGCTGCATTTTTGGCTGCAATACCCTCTTGTGACGCACTCGTTGCGGGGCGCCACAGGAGCTTTATCTGAAGCACTTGGTCCTTCTTAATCTTTGATAAGATTTATACTTTTTTATAACGTATTTGGTTCCCTACCATTTTCTGACCAATATATCCTGATTCATTTACCTTTGTTATTTACTTGTTCATTCCAGTCTTACCTATATATTTTTATTATTATTCATTATTTTATCTATATACCGTATTTTTTGCTTTATAAGACGCACCGGATTATAAGACGCACCCCCAAATTTGGTAAAGGAAGAGAGAACATTTTATTTTTATTGTTAAATGGGGTCCTTCTTATAATGCCAGTGTCCATCTTACAATCAGTATACATGTCCCGCATCCTGGTACATGACCTCCCCATCCTGATATATATGTCTCCATCCTGGTATATATGTCCACTAGCCTGGTTTATATGGCCCCCATCCTGGTGTATATGGCCCCCATCCTGATATATCTGTTCCCCATCCTGTTACATGGTCCCTCATCCAGGGATATAGCCCCCATCCTGCATATGGCCCCCTTATCTTATGAATGGCCCCCTTGTGCTGGCATATATAGCTCTGCTGAGCTGGCACATGTCCCCCTGTGCTTGAATATGTCCCCCTGTCCTGGCACATGTCCCCTGTGATGGCAGATGTCCCCCTGTCCTGGCACATGTCCCCTGTCCTGGCACATGTCTCCTGAGCTGGCACATGTCCCCATGTTCTGGCACATGTCTACTGGCACACATAGCCCCACCATCCTGGATATGGCCACCCATCATGCTATATGTCTCCCTGCTGGCCCACACTGGAAAATAACAAACAAACGCTGTTATTCACCTCTTCATTGCTCACTCTATGCTTCTAGCTGAGCGGTGACTTCCAGCATCGGTCCCAGACATCAGATCATGTGACCGGGGTGCCACGTGACCTGATGTCAGCACAGACACAGGAAGTCATTGCTCAGCTGGAAGCATGGAGCAAGCAATGGAGAGGTGAGTGACAGAGTTTGTTATTTTACAATATGCGCCATTAGGGGGACATATAGCATGACAGGGGGGCCATATCTGGGACGGTGGGGCTATGCGTGCCAAACTACATGTGCCAGCACAGGGGGACATATAGCATGATGAAGGGGGGCCATATCTGGGATGTAATATGGACCGCTCACATGTCCACATCTCGGTGCTGTTTCAGTACCAAGGTGATGGACAGCGGGTGCAGTGAATATTACTGTACATGAAGCTAATGAGCGGGAGCATGTGACCTCCTGCTGCCTCTGCAGCCTCCTCCAGACCCTGGACAGCGCTTCAAAATGCCCCCCACAGTATAAAACAGTAGATGTGGATGATAAATCACAGTCCCCACTTTCCCCCAAAATTTGGAGGAACAAAAGTGCATTTTATAATCTGAAAAATATGATATTTTAGACCACTTGCACTCTCAAATTCACATGTTTAGTTCCCTTTTCAAAATATAATCATATCACCATCTATACAGACAAAATACATATACAGTATATAATTTTGTTGTCTCCACCACACATTTATTTATTTTCTATGTATTTATTAATAATTTTTGCATACAATTTCAATGTTATGTATTCAATAAAAATTACTATGTATTCATTTTTATATTGTGATACCTTGGCTTTTGTGTACAGAATTTGAATATGCAACAGGAATAGGAGGTCTCTGAGAATGGAAAAGCAGAGTAGTAGTGAAATCATAGACATCAGCAATAACGTCAGATACTAAATGCACTGGCAAGATGCAGCCGGCCCCAATGATAAAGACATGGGCAGCACAGGTGCAAAATACCATTTCGACAACCACTCTCAGCCTACCTTAACATGGACGGGGAGATTGCTGGTACTGTATTATATATGAGCAAAGAGGAGGTTTGCATAGGGCATCAGTCAAACAGGTATGTGTGATGCAAAGTGCCTGTATACAGCCTATTGATCATGCTCAGCACTATTAAATCAGATGGATTGCCCAGCACTATATACAGGACAGGCACACCACACCACACAGGACAAGCACACCAAAATGACTTCAAACTATAGGAGAGGTGAGAAAGTCCAATAGGGTCTTATCCCAACAATATGTGTAGGGTTTCAAATGTTGCTGCTCACCTTGGACAGTTATGTGACCCACAACTGGTATGAAGGCATGAAAATGGCTGCTGCAGGAACCAAACTTCACCCACTCAGGGATATCAGAACCAAATACAGGGAAGAATGGACAGAGCTTCCTGAATCCGCGCTGCCGACCGATAAAATGAGTTGGAAAAACCACAGTATGCAGTGCAATGATGGCTGTAATTCCTACGTGTTTCAGACCCACATCCCAGCTCCTTCCTAAGGGTACTTTGTTGCATAGGAATTACAGCCATCATTGCACTGAATATTGTTTTTCAAACTCATTTCATCGGTCGGCAGCACAGATCCAGAAAGCTCTGTTGTCACACTTGGGAGGTGAGGGAATCAGGTAACTTGATGGTGTGATTGGGCAAAGGGGGTCAGGAGAGCCTAATTTGACCCTGTTGCTGGGGTCCCTGGCTCCCCCTGATCTCAGAGGTACCTCTGATGGAGAGAGGTTCTGAACAGCCACCTTTTAACCTAAGCTCCTGATTAGCCCTAGGCCCCTACCTCCATCCACGGGTCAGTGATCACAGCTACTCCCATGGCAATAGAACTCCAGGAGAGGCTTCAGCACAGCAGCAAGACGTCTTCTCAGCTCAATGACCAAGAGCTAACTAACTCTATAAACGGTGTCTGACAGAGGAGAGAGAAGGCTATTTAAAGCCAGGGGTAGGAGATTCCAGGTGATTCACACTTCAACCACTCAACCAGCAGCTAAACATAATAGTGAATGCAGCTCTAGAGTTTAATACAGAAGGCAAGACCTTCACACCAATACCTCATGCAGCCCTTAAAGGAAAACAGTACATGCAGCAGAATCCGGCAATGTCAGCGCAAACTAAGCACGTGACATCTGTCCTTTCTTCCCTGTATTAGGCACACCAAAGGGCATGGCCTCATTCTGAATACAGATGTAAAAAAAAGTGCAATAAAAAATTATATAAAATATGTATGACAATGTGAGATATTGGTCAATATTTTGACCCAAAATACGCAATCTTGTAACTCAATGTCAAGTATGCCCCCATGCTTATGAGTCCCAACAATATATTCATATTTCTGTATGCCAGCCAGGTACAGCAGGCAGGTACGGGCTGCACCCAATCCTTAGATGCCTATTTTTACTCGGCTGGGAACCAAACATATAAGGAAGCTCTTTTTTTAAACTATTTCACGAATTCTATGATAAAATGTAAAAAACGACATGGGCTTCGTATAGACAAGGGTCTGTACAGAGCGAGAAGCAGGCTGGGACTGACACTGACAGTCAGAGTTGAATCCAGTTCATAGCAGACATAAAAGTCAATTGGTCACAGCACCTGGGGGATAAAAGCTGGACTATCTGTTCCTCCAGCCAGCGAGTTATAAACACATTCTCACAGGAGAAATGACAGCGCCACAGACTAATAAAGATCACGCCAGTGATCGAAACGTCACTTTCTGTGACCCTGGAATAAAAAGACCAGAAGTTATTTGCACCATCTATGTCTGTGGCGCTGTCCTTTCTCATGTGAGTACCAGTTCATAGCAGAGTTACGAACCCAGGTGAACCCTGATGTCACCGTGAACATGGCTGGAAAAAGCTGAAGACAGCTGAGTGATGAGCAGTGGAGTGAATACTGCCGGAAGTAAATGAGCGGCCCTGGAAGCAGAAGCGGCCAGGAGACAGCGGGATGGGAGGATGTGTCGCGAGACTGGTAAGTATGATCATAATTCTATTGTTAACTATATGCTTTATTTTACAGCCCCCCACACCCCATCCCATAGCTGTAAAGTCCAAGCTCAAGGTTCAGATGCAAGTTTGACTTATCTCCAGCCTTAAGCTCGGACTTTACAAAAAGCTTGGGCAAGTCTCCCGATCCCAAGCATCGGGGATTCACCCATCACTAGTTACAAGGAAACAGGTTTAAATCAGTTTCCCAGAATAAGGGGCCAAAGGTCAAAAGAATACAATTTTGCACAAATGTATTATTATTTATTTACATAGCGCCACGAGTTCCATGGCGCTTTACATGTGTAAGGGCAGAACAAGGACGAGAACATAAATAACGACGAATAAATCATAGAATCACAAATAATGTACAGTAGCAACACAGAACAGATGTTAGTAGGTCGCAACCTTATACCAGTCAATATTGCTAGGTCATACGTTGCAGACCATGGCACAAGTATGATATCCAGTGCACATAGAAAGTATAAGATACAGGTGCAAATAATGTACAGCAAAAACACAGTCTAGGTATAAATAGGTCACGAGTAGGGATGAGCGAGTATACTCGTTATTATTTAGTACTCGCCGAATAGTACGGTACTTGGGCTACTCGTTACTCTGCGAGTATCCTTGCGATTACTTGCTAAGTAACGAGTACAATGTAAGTCAATGGGAAATGCGAGTAATTCCTCAGCTGCCAGACCCTATAAAGACGTCTGACAGCAGAGGAAAAGGCTGCAATGGCCACATGATTGTTTAAAAGCCGCGGTAAAAAGCCGCCGAGTTTTGAACAATCATTAAGCCCCCTATTCCCTTCCCCACAGCCTCCCATCCCATACCTCCGCTCCCCCCACCGCCTCCCCACCCGATCCTAAGTTAGAACCAGGTGGGGAGTGCAGCACCAGTGAGCGGTGAGCGCAGGAGCCGGGCGGGGAAGCTGGCGGTGAGAAGTCTTCACCGACAGCTTTCCCGGCCTGTGCTGCACTCCCCGCTCACTGATGCCCCCTCCCCGCTGCCTGGTGCTTCACTCCCCACCTGGTCCTAACTTAGGATCAGGTGGGGAGGGGGCATCAGTGAGCGGGGAGCTCAGCACAGACCGGGAAAGCCGGGGGTGAAGTCTCACTGCCGGCTTTCCCGCCTGTAGTTTCAATGAACAGCTGATTCAGAACAGCTGGGGGCTGGAATCCGCAGCACAGGGAGGCCCAAGCTTTCTGGGCACCTCCTGCTGTGACGGTGCTTGGAGTAGCACCAAAACGCGTAGGTGAAAAATAAAGAAGGGGGGGTCTTTTACTCAAGACTTTGGACTGATTATTTCAAGCAGCGCGGACTGTATATACACCATCCCTGGATTTGAATATTTTAAATAGACACCTGAAAGAATAACTTAGACAACATATTAAAATATTCATAACCTGTTCCCAACAAATGGCTTCATGTTGCCATGAAACCCCCAGACTAGGGGTCCGGTGATTTGTCATGACAACATAGAACCCAACAACTTAATAAATATAAAATAAATATATACACTAAATAAATAAGGCAATCATACAACTGTGGAACAAAAGGGTCATGGAGCTTTATTAATGGTTACTTTATTTCCATTAAAATATAAATACCAAATATTAAAACTTCTTTAATAAATAATGAATAAATACCAACCATTCTCTTATAACAAGATAACCTTAATTCGCTCATGACAAGAGCAATCTTGCAGATATTAAGGATGGCTACCTACCCTCAAACCTCCAAGCCATCGCTCCACCAACGTCTGAAGCCTTAAGTTGAACACATCTAAGTCAATCTCCCCTAAATGCACCCCATTCCTCGTGTAAAACCCTGGCAAAAAACCCTCTAAATCGGCATGACGGTAGGGAAAGAAACCCATACCACTCATGAACCTTTCCATCCTCCTATTCACCCGCTTCCTGATCCCAACCACAAAACGCAGGCTATCAGAACTCCAGATCATGCATGAAAATACCTCTGAGAAAAACAGAAACACCCCAGGAAACTTGGAATGCAGAATATTTAAGTCTTGTTTCATTATCCAAAGCAGGTCCAACATGCGGATTTTTCCAAGGATCCTTCCCCGCAAGATGGATCACTATCATATCAGGAAGCGGGCAAGAGGATAAAAACTTTTGTAAATAAAAACACAAGCTCTCCCACTGCATGCCTCTAAACCCATGCCAGAATATAAGAACTCTTGAAATGTGAGAATCTCAGAATAGGATCATACTGCAACTCTACTTGCCCAATGCACATACAAATGTCCCATGATCCAGACAATTTTTTCTCATGAAACAAAAAATCACACGATAGACAAAAGGTCCAGACTAATGTAAATGTTCACTCTATGAGACTCCCAAAGACCCAACCTCTTAATTTTGTTGCCTGTCAAACCTAGATGTGCTGCTTCGATGGCGGCACCAATCGGAAATGAGTGAGGGGTCAATTTCAGATGACTCAGTGCCAAATTGCCTAAACATTTCTTAAGCAATACACTGAACTGAAATTTGGTTGCTGGCTCTAAAGAACTATGAAGAAACAGCGACCCATCTGCAGAGAGATGAATAGACAGCCATCTTAGCATATTAGTATGTGGCCGGAGGAGGGGGGAGGAGGAGGAGGGGCGCGCGCCCAGGCCGGCGCGCGCCCCTCCTCCGCCCCGAGGCCGGCGCGCGCCCCTCCTCCGGCCCCGGGGCCGGCGTGCGCCCCTCCTCTGGCCCCAGGGCCGGCGTGCGCCCTTCCTCCTCCTCCCCTTTCCTCCGGCCCCGGGGCCGGCGCGCGCCCCTCCTCCTCCACCCCCTCCTCCTCCTCCTCCTCCGGCCCCGAGGCCGGCGCGCGCCCCTCCTCCGGCCCCGGGGCCGACGTGCGCCCCTCCTCCGGCCCCAGGGCCGGCGTGCGCCCTTCCTCCTCCTCCCCTTTCCTCCGGCCCCGGGGCCGGCGCGCGCCCCTCCTCCTCCACCCCCTCCTCCTCACCCTCCCCGGCCCGGGCCGGCGCGCCCCTCCTCCTCCTCCTCCCCTCCTCCGGCCCCGGGGCCGGTGCGCGCCCCTCCTCCTCCCCCCCTCCTCCTCCGGCCCCAGGGCCGGCGTGCGCCCCTTCCTCCTCCTCCCCCCTTTCCTCCGGCCCCGGGCCGGGCTGCGCCCCCCTCCTCCCTCCACCCCCTCCTCCTCCCCCCCTCCGGCCCCAGGGCCGCGCGCGCGCCCCTCCTCCTCCCTCCCCGGGGCCGGCCGCCCCTCCCCTCCCCTCCCCCCTCCCGGCCCCGGGCCGGCGCGCGCCCCTCCTTCCTCCCCTCCGCCCCCCCCTCTCTCCGGCCCCGAGGCCGCGCGCGCGCCCCCTCCTCCGGCCCCGGGGCCGACTGCGCCCCTCCTCCGGCCCCAGGGCCGGCGCTGCCCCTTCCTCCTCCTCCCCTTTCCTCCGCGCCACGGGGCCGGTGCGCGCCCCTCCTCCTCCACCCCTCCTCCCTCCTCGCCCCGCCCCGGCCCCTCCCTCTGCTCCTCGGCCCGGCCGCGCGCCCCTCCCCTCCCCTCCTCCCCTCCTCTCCGGCCCCGGGGCCGGTGCGCGCCCCTCCCTCCTCCGCCCCGCCCGCGCCCTCCTCCTCCCTCCTCCTCCTCCGCGCCCCAGGGCCGGCGGCGCCCTCCTCCTCCTCCCCTTCCTCCGGCCCCGGGGCCGGCCTCCCGCCCCTCCTCCTCCTCCACCCCCCCTCCCCTCCCGCCCCGCGCCCCCCGGCCCCGGCCGGCGCGCCCCCTCCTCCTCCTCCCCTCCTCCGGCCCCCGGGGCCGGCGCGTCGCCCTCCTCCTCCCCCCCCCTGCCGCCCCGCCCCTCCTCCTCCCTCCCGCCCGGGCCGGCGTGCGCCCTCCTCCTCCTCCTCCCCTTTCCTCCGGCCCCGGGCCGGCGCGCGCCCCTCCTCCTCCCCCCCTCCTCCTCCTCCGGCCCCGAGCCGGCGCGCGCCCCTCCTCCTCGGCCCGCCGGGGGCCGCCTCGCCCCCTCCTCCGGCCCCGGGGCCGGCGTGCCGCCCCTCCTCCTCCCCCCTTCCTCCGGCCCCGGGGCCGGCGCGCGCCCCTCCTCCGCCCACCCCCTCCTCCTCCCCCTCCGGCCCCGGGCCGCCGCGCCCCCTCCCCCCTCCCCCTCCTCCGGCCCCGGGGCCGCGCGCGCGCCCCTCCTCCCTCCCCCCCCTCCTCCTCCTCCTCCTCCGGCCCCGGGCCGCGTGCGCCCTCCTCCTCCTCCCCTCTTCCTCCGCCCCGGCCGGCCGCGCCCTCGCCCCGGCCGCCTGCCACCCCCTCCTCCCCCCCCTCCGCCCCGGGCCGCGCGCGCCCTCCTCCTCCCTCCTCCCCTCCTCCGGCCCCGGGGCCGGCGCGCGCCCCCTCCTCCTCCCCCCTCCTCCTCCTCCTCCTCCTCCAGCCCGGGCCGGCGCGCCCTCCCTCCCCCCTCCTCCTGGCCCCGGGGCCGGCGGCGCCCCTCCTCCGGCCCCGGGCCGGCGCGTGCCCTTCCTCCCTCCTCCCCCCTTCCCCCGGGCCGCCGGGCCCCTCCGGCCCGGGGCCCTGCCTCCCTCCTCCCCCTCCTCCTCCCCCCCCTCGGCCCCGGCGCCGGCCGCGCGCGCCCTCCTCCTCCTCCCCCCTCCTCCGGCCCCGGGCCGGCGCGCGCGCCCTCCTCCTCCTCCGCCCCCCTCCTCCTCCTCCCCTCCCGGCCCCGGGCCGGCGCGCGCCCTTCCTCCTCCTCCCCTTTCCCTCCGGCCTCGGGCCGCCGCCCCCACTCCTCCGGCCCCGGGGCCGGCGCGCGCCCCTCCCTCGTCCCCCGGGCCGGCGCGCGCCCCTCCTCCCCCTCCCCCCTCCTCCTCCGGCCCCGGGGCCGGGCGCGCCCCTCCTCCTCCTCCCCCCTTCTCCGGCCCCGGGGCCGCGCGCGCCCCTCCTCCGGCCCCGGGCCGGCGCGCGCCCCTCCTCCTCCTCCCCCTCCTCCGGCCCCGGGCCGGCGTGCGCCCTTCCTCCTCCTCCGCCCTCCTCCGGCCCCGGGGCCGGCGCGCGCCCCTCCTCCTCCTCCCCCCCTCCCCTCCCCCCTCCTCCGGCCGCGGGCCCTGCGCCCTCCTCTCCTCCCCCCTCCTCCGGCCCCGGGCCGGCGCGCGCCCCTCTCCGCCCCGGGCCGGCCGTGCCCTCCTCCTCCTCCCCCCTCCTCTGGCCCGGGGCCGGCGCGCCCCTCCTCCTCCTCCCCCCTCCTCCGCCCCGGGGCCGGCGCGCGCCCCTCCTCCTCCTCCCCCCTCCTCCGGCCCCGGGCCAGGCGCGCGCCCTCCTCCTCCTCCCCCCTCCTCGGCCCCGGTGCCGGCGCGCCCCCCCTCTTCCGGCCCCGGGCCGGCGCGGCCGCTCCTCCTCCTCCTCCCCTCCTCCCCCCGGGCCGGCACCGCCCCTCCTCCGGCCCGGGGCCGGCGCGCGCCCCTCCTCCTCCTCCCCCCCTCCTCCGCCCGGGCCGCGCGCGCCCCTCCTCCGGCCCGGGCCGGCGCGCGCCCCTCCTCCTCCTCCCCCCTCCTCCGGCCCCTGGGCCGCGGCGCGCCCCTTCTCCTCCTCCTTCTCCTCCTCCAGCCCCGGGGCCGGCGCGCGCCCCTCCTCCCCCTCCCCCCTCCTCCGGTCCGGGGCCGACGCGCGCCCCTCCTCCTCCTCCCCCCTCCTCCGGCCCCGGGGCTGGCGCGCGCCCCTCCTCCTCCTCCCCCCCTCCTCCGGCCCCGGGGCCAGCGCGCGCCCCTCTTCCGGCCCCGGGGCCGGCGCGCGCCCCTCCTCCTCCTCCCCCCTCCTCCGGCCCCGGGGCCGGCGGGCACCCCTCCTCCGGCTTCGGGGCCGGCGCGCGCCCCTCCTCCGGCCCCGGGGACGGCGCGCGCCCCTCCTCCTCCTCCCCCCTCCTCCGGCCCCGGGGCCGGCGCGCGCCTCTCCTCCCCCTCCTCCTCCTCCGGTCCCGGGGCCGGCGCGCGCTCCTTCTCCCCCTCCGGCCCCGGCCAACCGCTGAGCCCTGTATACTCTGCTAACCATAGTCTAGAATACCTGATGCGTTAGAATCAGGCCACCATCTAGTATTATATAGAAAGCAGTGTGGGGCCTAATATACTATATGAAAAACAGTCTCTGTTTCCAATTGCATCCATTCAAGAATTTTCCTTTATGAATATTTTCACAATTTCACTTTGTAGTTTTGCTATAAAATGTGTTTAGAAAAGTATAAAGACTTAAAAACTAAAAATGATAGCAAATTCCCTTTAAACAAAATAAAATTCAGTTACAGAATGGTAAATTGTGGAGGGAACGGATTTGTGGGATGGAAAACTGAACATAGGGTTAAGATCTGAGCCTATTTGTTTCTATAGGAAACAACAGCAAAGTCATTAATTACTACAGGGACTAACGATCCTCCATTATAATAATAGAGAGCGACTCACCGGCAGCCCTTGGTAACTGATGGTGATGAACAGGGAACAGCACAGGAACACTTTGAAAACCATTGTCTCTAGAGAGAATCTCAGCACCAAGATACGGCTAATGTGATACAAGCTCCTAGTGGGCGGAACCTCCCAGTGATGATGACATCACAAGGCCTTCAGAGACATCATCACCCACAACATTCCATCACAGGACATCTCCCAGCATCAACAATAAGTCTGTTGCCAATAGCAACCATTCAAGTCTATGGAAGGCAATGTGGGGCTCATTATACTGTATTGAAGGCAATGTGGGATCCATTATACTATTTGGAAAGCAATTAGGGTCCCATTACACTACATGGAAGGCAATGTGGAGCCCCTAATATTACATGAAAGCGAATGTGGTGCTTATTATATTGTATGGAAGGCCGGTGCGCTCCTCCTCCGTCCCCGGTCCCCCCCGGGGCCGGTGTGCTCCTCCTCCGTCCTCGGCTCCCCCCCCCCGGGTCGGATCGCTCCTCCTCCGTCCCCTGCCCACCGCTGAGCCCCCGTATACTCTGCTAACCACTGAGCCCCCGTATACTCTGCTAACCATAGTCTAGAATACCCGATGCGTTAGAATCAGGCCACCATCTAGTATTATATAGAAAGCAATGTGGGGTCTATTATACTATATGAAAAACAGCCTCTGTTGCCAATAGCATCCATTCAAGAATTTTCTTTTATGAATTTTGTCACAATTTCACTTTATACTTTTCTAAACACATTTTTTAGCAAAACTGCAAAGACTTAAAAACTAAAAATTATGACGAATTCCCTTTACACGAAATATAATTCAGTTACAGAATGGTAAATTGTGGAGGGAACAGATCTGTGGGATGGAAGACTGAACATAGGGTTAAGATCTGAACCTATTTGTTTCTATAGGAAACAACAGCAAAGTCATTAATTACTACAGGGACAAACCATCCGCCATTATAATAATAGAGAGGGACTCACCGGCAGCCCTTGGTAACTGATGGTGATGAACAGGGAACAGCACAGGAACACTTTGAAAACCATTGTCTCTAGAGAGAATCTCAGCACCAAGATACGGCTAATGTGATACAAGCTCCTAGTGGGCGGAACCTCCCAGTGTTGATGACATCACAAGGCCTTCAGAGACATCATCACCCACAACATTCCATCACAGGACATCTCCCAGCATCAACAATAAGTCTGTTGCCAATAGCAACCATTCAAGTTTATGCAAGGCAATGTGGGGCCTATTATACTGTTTTTCATGGCTTCTTTGAGGATAATTTCAATGGGAGTTAAAGAAACAGTACAGTCTACTTGGTAGTTCCAGAGTCTCATCCTCTTGTTCAAAGGCAGAGACAGATTTTCCATGCAAATAACATTATATTATTATTATTATTATTATTATTACACTGTGTTCCAAATTATTATGCAAATGTTCTTTTTTTTCTGATTTTCCTAAATGGTCGGTGCAAATAACGATCAGTCATCACCCGTTAGACTATACATAAAATTTTATTGAAGAAACCTCCCAATGATAGCAGTATAATCTTCAAAATTAAAAAAAACTCTAAATGCACTGTTCCAAATTATTAGGGACAGTAGATTTTTTAAACATTTGATACGTTTGAAAGAACTGAAAATGCTCATTTGTTGAATTTGCAGCATTAACAGGTCACATTCACTGAAATAAAAAGCTATTTAACTCCAAAACATCCTAACAGGCCAAATTACATGTTAACATAGGAACCCTACTTTGATATCACATTCACAATTCTAGCATCCATTGATATTGTGAGTTTCTGGAGAGTTTCTACTTGTATTTCTTTGCATGATGTCAGAATAGCCTCCCAGAGCTGCTGTTTTGATGTGAACTGCCTCCCACCCTCATAGATCTTTTGCTTGATTATAATCCTAAGGTTCTCTATAGGGTTGAAGTCAGGGAAGATGGTGGCCACACCATGAGTTTATCTCCTTTTATGCCCATAGCAGCCAATGGCACAGAGATATTATTTGTAGCATGAGATGGTGCATTGACATGCATGAGGATGATTTTGCTCCTAAAGGCACATTTTTGCTTTTTGTACCATGGAAGAAAGTTCTCAGTTGGAAACTATACACATTGCAGAGGTCATTTTCACACCTTCAGGAACCTTAAAGGGGCCTACCAGCTGTTTCCCAATGATTCCAGCCCAAAACATGACTCCTCCACCTCCTTGCTGAAGTCACAGTCTTGTTGGGACATGGTGGCATCCACCAACCATCCACTACTGTATTCATCTGGACCATCCAGGGTTGGTCAGCACTCATCAGTAAACAAGACTGTTTGAAAATTAGTCTTCATGTATATCTGGACCCACTGCAACTGTTTCTGCTTGTGAGCACTGTTTAGGGGTGGCCGAATAGTAGGTTTATGCACCACAGCAAGCCTTTAAAGCATCCTACACCTTGAGGTTCAAGGGACTCCAGAGGCACCAGCAGCTTCAAATATCTGTTTGTTGGTTTGTAAGGTCTTTTTAGCAGCTGCTCTCTTAATCTGATGAATTTGCCTGGCAGAAACCTTCCTCATTCTGCCTTTATCTACACGAACACATCTGTGCTCAGAATCAGCCACACATCTCTTCACAATACGATGATCACGCTTAAGTTTTCGTGCAATATCAAATGTTGTCATCCCTTGTCCATGGTTTTTGTTGCTTTTCAGCAGCAGAGACATCCTTTTTCTTTTCCATGTTACTTGAAAACTGTGGCCTGCGTAATATTGTGGAACACCCAGTTTTCCTTTTATTGGGCTCACCTGCCAAACTAATTATCACAGATATCTGAGATTGATTTCAATCATCCAAAGAACCCTGAGACACAATACCATCAATGGGTTTCATTGAAAAAAAATAAAAATAAAACCCTATGACACTTAAAACCAATTTGCATAATAATTTGGAACACAGTGTATTAGTGATATTCATGGCATATCTAAAGTATTTGTAATAAATGCATTACTTTCCACTTCAATGTACCAATTCTGCTTTCAATCCATTGGGAAAGTAAAAGTCCTTTTCATGTTATAGAAAGACTATGCATGTAGTTCTATCCATCTTAGTTTTTTTTTTTTTTTTTTAATACTCCATTAAAAATTATTAAAGGGGTTATACTCTTATTGTCCTATGATTGGGATATATCCCCAATATTGGTTTGGTGGGGATCTGACACCCAGCACAACACATATAAGCAGTGTAAGGACTCAGAATGGCATAGCATTGTGCACTGTGTAATGACTGTACACTGTTAACATATGGCTGTTGCCAAAACTAAGAACAGCTGATCAGTAGGGTGCTGGGTGTCAAAGCATCGTTGATCCTAAGGACAGGACATCCTTAGTGGTATTTTTGGATCCTAAAAAAGGACACACAATGCACTATTTGTTCTTGTCCATCATGGATTCCCACTCCTTTTTTACCTAACATACTAAATAAATCTGTTGCGCCCAACCGGGTAAGTCGCCACCAAAGGTACTGCATTCCCGCAGTTAGAGAGTGTAGTGCCCCTGTTCTCCAGGTTCTGGGATGGTGTGGCTGAGCCTAAAAGAAACACAAATAGTACACAAACATGTAGACCCTGGGACAATGAGAGGACCATGACGGAGGGCCTAGGTCACTAAAGGGGGACAGGAAAGTGTTAGGCATAAGAGTAGGAGTAGTACCTTCATAGATAAACCATTATTTTTAATCTTTAAGGATTCCATAATAACAGGGTCTGTACCACAGGACTGGCCGTATAGCAAATGTGGTGTCTATATTCAAAAAGGGGACAAAAACTGAACTTGGAAATCATAGGCCAGTAAGCTTAACCTCTCCAAGGAAAGTGAATGCTGGCACACAAATCCAGTATATATGAACTTTATTTAGCAAAAACTCAAAACATTAAAAGCATCTTAAGGCATGTGCCCTGTCAGACGCGTTTCAGTAAAAACCTTCTTCAGTGACAAAATTTAGTAAAAATGGCACACAATATATATGGACATTGACAAACACCTGTGAGAATTGCAAATTGATTCTATATGGAATTCACTTATTAAGCCATCAATGGAATTGCATTACATAGGACAGCTCTAACAAAAAGAGACAGGTATTCAAAAAATAAATAAATAAATGAAAGGTAGGGAGAGGCTGCTTGCATCAGATGTTACTAAAAATGAATAAACGAAAAAAGGAGGAGGAGGAGAAAAAGGAGTTACAAGTATACCTCCTAGTAAATCTTATCATAATCTCAAAATCTCATTTTCCATATAAGGTAATACCCAGATTTTACCTTAGTGCATATCATCATAAAAAAAAAAACAGACATACTGGCATATAATCAATATAGCTGAATAGCATCAAAATAACCATGTGATATGCACCCTGAGTTCCCCATCGAGATAAAAAGCAGCATATGAAAAATGCTAGAAGACTGGCATCCGAAAGGGATGAGTAAGGAGAAATGGGAATAAGGGAAGGCTGAAATAATGAATGGATAATTGTCATGTTACCAGAAAGGAAAGAATAAACACATAAAAGCAAACACAAGGCTTATAAGAGTGTATGCCCGCTCCAAGGGGAGAATCAAGGAAAAGAGAATAAAATAAGAAACATAAAGCAAGATGAGAACAGCTGATAGGTTTGCTAAACAATAAAGTAGACACCGGTATATGTGAATGAAGTTATTCTCTGAACATGTCATTAATTATGATGCTACACTGAGTCACATAAAATTAATAGAAATACATTAGATCGTTCCTGTAATTCAGACCCCCAGGAAATCTCAGAATTCAGTAACTTTCTCTATTGAACAGGTCACGGGTTTGATTTCCCCAGTGCACCGATGGTTTTACCTGTTCTAAGCCGTTAACAACTAGGCTACCTGTTCTGCCATTGTGGACCTCTAAAAAATGTTTAGAGAGACCTGATATAGATCCACCATGGCCATAGAAGAAGGGTCTGCCCCCGTGATGTGTTCAGAGATACGTTCTCTTAAGTGGGTGGCTGGTACAGCCGACACAGTCCAAATTGCACTCCATGCATGTCGCCATATAGACCACATATGAGCTAGAGCAGTTGATGTATGTCTTTATTTTAAAAGTCTCTCCGCTGACTCTATCTCTGAACGAGTTCTCTTTAGCCATGTATCTACAAAGATTACATCAGACTGGTTCACATTTGAAGTTCCCTGTGAACCGCAGCCACGAGGGTTTGTATCTACATCTGTCGGATCTAAATATGCTGGGTGAAATGAAACTAGCCAAGTCCCTACCCTTACGAGAAACACATCTGTAGCCACCTTTAAGAATGCTACATAAAGAATGATCCTAATAAAGCATAGGAACATATTTGTGTAATATGTTCACTATGCCAGTGTAATCCAGGGTAATAGGCTGTTCATTATAGGGCAGATTGGTACATGAGCCAAGTCTCCCATGATCCCCAGATGTTGATTTACAGTTCAACAAATCCTCCCTATTCTTACGATGAACAATAGATTTGGCTCGTGTAATCATCCAGCGTTTGTACCCCTGGCCTGTAAACGGTTTTCAATGTCTCTGCTCTGCTCATTATAATCAGTGGGCAGAGAACACATTCTCTTAGCCCTGGTGAATTCACCTACCGGAAAACTCTTGATAGTATGTGTGGGATGGCAACTGCATGTAGAAAGAGTTGCCAGACACAGGTTTACTATAGAGCTTGGTTAAGATGTCACCAGAGATAGGATCTCCAAAGAGTTCACAGTCCAAATAGTTGGCCCAATTGCCAAGATCCTGCATGGTAAATCTAATGTTCATATCATTATCATTGCAGTACGCGACAAAAGCTGTGACATTGGTGTCAGGAGACACATCGACAGACCCATCCCAAATAAGGACGAGATCGTCGATGTATCTCCCGTACCACCTTGGGGCTCGCAGAAAAGGGTTGTTAGAACTGAATAGGAACTCTTTCTCCCACACAGACATGTACAGGTTGGCCAATGAAGGGGAAAATTTCGCCCCCGTTGGACAGACGCACGTGTGGAGGAAGAAAGAGTCCTCAAACATAAAAAAGTTGTTTTTCAATAGAAAATCCACAGCCATGAGGATAAACCTTATTTCATTGAGAGAATAAGATGTTTTCCTTAAAATGATCGACATGGCTTCCATAGCCAATTCGTGCGGAATGCTGGAATACAAGGACATCACATCCATAGTCATCCACTTGTCCAGTGGCTCCACCTCCAATCCTTCAATTCATGTAATAAATGTTTGGTGTCTGGACATAGCCCGGTAAATTCAAAACTAAAGGTTGCAGTCTTCGATCTACCCACTCAGATAGTTGTTCATTCAATGAACCAATGCCTGACACAATAGGTCTGAGTGGGGGAGGAAAACAACCTTTGTGGGTCTTAGGTAACGCATGGAAAATTGGGCATGTGGCGTACTGGACAAATAGATGTTTATACTCTCTATCATTTATTACTCCCAAGGCTAGACCCTCATTCAAAAGAGTTCTCAAATCCTCCTGGACCTTGGCAGTGGGGTCAGATTTCAAAACCAAATATGTGTTTCTGTCCTCCAGAATTTTTATTACCTCCCTTCGATAAAGTAAAGTGTCCAAAACAACAATCGAACCTCCCTTATCAGAATTTTTTATAATGATATTGGGATTTGACTGTAAATCTTTAAAGCCATTTTATGGGATACAGATAGATTATCCTTAACCTCTACTGTGGGTAAAATCCTAGAGGGTTTTCTAAAAGATGCTATACTGGAGTATCTGAAGAAAAATAACCTCATGACCCAATATCAACATGGGTTTACCAGGGACCCATTCCTGTCAAACTAATCTGATAAGCTTCTATGAAGAAGTAATTTCTGGACTGGACCAAAGAAATGCAGTGGACGTGGTGTATATGGACTTTTCAAAAGCTTTTGATTCAGTGCCACACAAAAGGTTGCTATATAAAATGAGAGCAATGGGGATAGGGGAAAATATTTGTAAGTGGATTAAGAACTGGCTCTGTGATAGGAAACAAAGGGTAGTTATTAATGGAGCACACTCAGAATGGGTCACAGTTAACAGTGGGTACCAAAGGGGTCAGTATTTGGCCCGCTTCTTTTTAACATATTTATTAATGACCTTGTAGGGGGCATACAGAGTAGAATCTCAATATTTGCAGATGTCACTAAAC
The DNA here is from genome assembly GCA_033576535.1 of Allobates femoralis. Lineage (NCBI taxonomy): Eukaryota > Metazoa > Chordata > Amphibia > Anura > Aromobatidae > Allobates > Allobates femoralis. Next base: position 630,115,198 of record JARQOC010000003.1, read on the forward strand.
TCTGCAGGCAGTGGCGTAACTTGAAGCTCATGGGCCCCGATGTGAAATCTCCAACAGGCCCCTAATTATTAGAAATCTTTACAGCAATAGACTTTTTGTATAGACCAAAGGGACTTTTGGGACCCCCTAGGCTTCGGGGCCCGGGTGCGATCGCAACCCCTGCACCTGTTGTAGTTACGCCCCTGTCTGCAGGGTAATCAATACAGAGGAGGACAATTTATGTAAACCAGAAGCTTGGGCTGATAAATGGCAAATGAGCTTTAATGGGATAAATGTAAAGTCATGCACTTGGGCAGAGGAAATAAAAGTATAATTATGTGCTTAATTGTAAAACACTGGGCAAAACTACCACTGAAAAAAAATCTGGGTGTATGGGTAGATGATAAACTCACATTTGGTGCCCAATGTCAGGCAGCTGCTGCAAAGGCAAATAAAATAATGGGATGCATTAAAAGAGCCATAGATGCTCATGAGGAGAACATAATTTTACCTCTATACAAGTCACTAGTGTGACCACACTTAGAATATTGTGTACAATTCTGGTCTCCGGGTATAAGAAAGACATAGCTGAACTAGAGCGGGTCCAGAGAAGAGCGACCAAGGTTATTAGAGGACTGAGGGGTCTGCAATACCAAGACAGGTTATTAAACTTGAGGTTATTTAGCTTGGAAAAACAAAGGCTTAGGGGTGATCTTATAATAATGTATAAATATATGAGGGGACAGTACAGACACATTTTTAATGATCTTTTTACTCTTAGGCCTGAGACGGGGACAAGGGGGCATCCTCTACGTACGTCTGGAGGAAAGAAGGTTTAATCATAATCACAGACGTGGATTCTTTACTGTAAGAGCAGTGAGACTATGGAACTCTCTGCCACATGATGTTGTAATGAATGACTCACTACTAAAATTTAAGAATGGCCTGGATGCCTTTCCACCTGCAATAAGACCCGGTCCACCACACCGCCTCATGACTGGAATTTCCCCCTCCTACTGTATCCCCACCCGCCCCTCGTAGACTGTGAGCCTTTGTGGACAGGATTTCTCCCCTCTTGTTTCTGTACAACTGAATTGTCAACATTTATTGTCACTTGTATTGTTACTGTTACTTGTCCTAGTCTGCCCTTTTTAACATGTAAAGCGCCATGGAATATAATGGCGCTATATAAATTAATAATAATAAATAAATAAATAATAAATATATAATATTACCGGTTATATATACTAGATTCTTTGATAGGGCGTTGATCCAGGGAATTAGTCTGATTGCCATATGTGGAGTCAGGAAGGAATTTTTTTCCCTAATGTGGACCTTAGTGTTGCCACGTTTTTTTTTTTTGCCTTCCTCTGGATCAACATGTTAGGCTATGGGTTGAACTAGATAGACTTAAGGTCTTCCTTAAACTTAATACTATGTTACTATGTAGTACGTGGTAGAGGAAGCAGCAACAGGAGGGTACAGAGTCGGTGTAGTGCTAGCTGCCGGGCTTGGAGCATGACCACGGTCGCCCCAGGCGGGAGAGACCAGAAGGGTGGAAGGAGAGAAGAGCCCTAGGGGTGCGGAAGAGACACCTGTACGCTCGAATCCCCTGTACGCTCGAATCTGAGGAGACAGAGGGGCAGGTGGACAGCACAGGGACGCGGCCCTGAACACGATGCAAATGCTGCACGCCCGAACCGTTGAACCGAAGGCCTCAGACTTCTAATGGGAGCTGTGTCCGAACTCCCGACACAACTTGGGGAAGGTAGCCAAACTAGAGGCAGTGCCCGAGAGAGAAACCTATTGGCGCCCGGGACACAAATGCACCCGTGGCCATTAATACTTGAGCTCTGTGCTGTGGAGAGCATTGAGAGCCTGTGGGGGCAGAGCAACGACTTTCTCGCCTCAGAAGAGAACTATCCCTTATAGCGTTGAGAGAGAGAACATAGACCCACCAGAGACAGAACACCCAGTAAGTGTCGAGCCCTAGGCCCAGGGGGTACTCGGGTATCAGGCTCAGGGGGGTACACGGGGATGTCACTGGTAGCGGTGCCTGAGCCCATGGCTTGGGTGACACTTCAAAGAGGGGTTATGTACAAGGGAAAAGAGTTGTTGTCTCGTGACTCCACCTGTAGTACCTGGTGATGGATCACCAGCGCCGCCACAATCCTCCGGAGGGCGATGGTATTGCGGCAAGGATGGCAAAGCTCCCTACAGGTGGAGCTGGTCCTCCGGGGCAGCGTTGCTGTAAGCAAAAGGTTGAGTTTTGGTAGCACAAAGACACGGATACAAAGTCACTCTCCCAGGTACTTCACTGTAAACTGTGATCATCAGCATACAAGTCCACAGTTCATCAGAATGATGGTATACAGACAGGTAGCTCTACGGGTGACTGCAAGTGAATGTCATGTGGTATGGAGGTACCCGCAGTATGCCTTCGTTAACGAACCTACGTCCTTTCTTCCCCACCTAGAATTAGTCCAGACCCATTTAGTCCTTGAAGGGGCTTAAGGGGCTCCCCTACCTCTCAGCAAGGAAGTAGGTGGACCGCTCCGTGTGGCAGGGTGCTGTGGACCACAACAGCCGGTTGAAGATCCAGAGGTGGACTCTGACCGTGTCCTCGGTTCCGGCATTCCCATGTTTGGACTGGGGAATTCCCTGGAGTATGGCCGCTCCCTGCTGAGATTCCCCTTTCTCTCTAGGGCCCAGACTCCCTCGTCAGGCACCCTCTTCCAGGATCCCCTCAGGACCCTCTCCCTTCCTCAGGACCAGTATGGAGCTGTCCTGTCCGACCTTCCACCTCGCTCCACACCTCTCCTCCTTCTCTCTTTTACTACTCCCCCTAGAGGTGACTATATCCCTCTCAGGAGTAACCTCCCACCACTACTCTAGTGTGGGAGTGCAGGAATGGGTCCCTCCCAAAAGCCTAACATTCACTTGCAGTTGGGGAAAATTACACTGCTTTTATGAGTGTAATACCCCGGTGTGATGCCTGACCATCGGGGGCGCCACATAAGAGATACAGAAGGCACCAAATGAGGCTCAGTAACACCAACCCGGTCCTGGAGACGATGCTGAACTACAGCCTGCCAAGAGACGTACCCGGCGGCCATGTTGAAACACCAAGTAAAATTAATGGAAGTGCAGCTGTGGTGTGTGGGTGACATTCTTGAACAGCGACCACCGTCCGCAGAGACCGCATGAAACACCGGGGGTACCGACGTTCCACTGAACATCTGCCAAGGTACAGACTTACTCCTCTATCCCGCTGCCTGGGGGGAGCAAAACCATCCAAGCTGCTGGTCACAGTCCATAGAAGTTCTCAAGCAGCGGCGGCCACCCTGGCCACATACCGCCGGTGGCGTCACGAATACCGCCTTATCCCCTCAGACTTTCCCTGTCATCATTCCTCATTTATTTTAAATGACACCGCCAGGATCACAGGACCGGGTCTCGGCCCCCATCTGTCCCCATCAAAAGAAACAAAAGGAGGTGGACAAGGACGAGTAACCGCCCGTTTCCTGAGTCTTCCCCGTCCCTGGAGTGGGTGTGTCAAATCCTTGTATGCAGCCACCTGACAAAGGCAGGCAGTCATATGTTCACATGGATGGGACCTCACAGAATGGCATAGTACCCATGTAGCCCTTGGGCCACAGATTGTTCACCCCTGGTATAGAGGTAATGTTCAAAATGAAAGCAGCAAAAGGTAGGTAGTGGTTTGTTAATAGCCCTAACTTTAGAAGGACAATCTAGTCACCAGGATCATGAAAGCAGTGACGTTTATGCTGCAAATACACAAAACTGGGCACTTTTCAGTCTTCCTGGCAATTGTCGCTGTAAATGTTGGCAAGCATGGCAGAACTCCATGGCCTGGATTCATGGACCATTTTTACACTCCTCATATTTTCAATATACATCACCAATATTGCAAAACTGTGGAAGCTGTTTTCCCACGTTTGTGGGCTACAAAATACATGTTAAGGCTAGGGTCACACTAGCGTCAGTCTTTTGGCCGACAAATCCGTTTAAAACTTAGAATTTTGCAGCCTAAGCACAGCGTTACAGAACGTTAATGCTAAGCGCTCAGGCTGCAGAATTCTAAGTTTTAAACAGATTTGTCGGCCAAAAGGCTGACGCTAGTGTGACCCTAGCCTTAACAAGATATTTCTTCATGCCGCTGTTATAGAGGTGTCTGTGCCATCCACACTGCACATATAGCTGGTATATAGGTTGTGTACGCTGTGGAATTTCCATTTGGATTTTCTGAACAGAAAAGTCACATTTTCTTTCAAATACTGTATACTGAGTGGCATGTGCAGGAAATCCACAGCATTTTTCTAACAGGTTTTGCCCAAGAAATCCCACAGCAAATCCAACAAATGTGGACGATTGCTTAACAGGTTATTTGTTGCTAGTACACTGATATAGGGCAGTTGTATGTGGCACAATCCCACAAATAGGGTGGCACATTCCTACATAGGTATTTGTGGATGGCAATTCCTTATTGAGGTATTGTGGTTGGCATACTGCTATGGCGCATAGTGTCTGGTAAACTCCTACTTTGGATTTGTTTGATTGGCATATTCTTATAAAAATATAGTGGCTGGCACACTCCTACAGGAGCATTTCTGACTGGCACACTCCTACAAGGGTATTTGTGATTGACACACTCATGCAGGGCTATTTGTGGTTGGCACACTTCTATAGTTGTATTTCTGTCTGGCACCCTCCTATAGGGGTTTTAGTGGTTAGCAAACTCCTACAAGTGTATTTGTGGTTGGTGCATTCCTATAGGGGTATTTGTGGTTGGCACAGTCCTATAGGGGTATTTGTGGGTGGCACACTCCTATGGAGGTATTTGTGGTTGGAACACCCCTATAGGGTTATTTGTAGTTGGTGCTGCTGGTGATGGCGCTGTGGTTGATGGTGCTGCTGGTAATGGCACTGCATCTGATGGTGATGGCACTGTGGCAGAGCTGCTGGTCATGACGCTGCTGGTGATGGTGCTGATGGTGATGGCACTGCTGATAATGGCGCTGAGGCTGATGGCTCTGCGGCTGATGGCACTGATGGTGATGGTGCTGTGGCTGATGGCGCTGCTAGTGATAGTGGTGATGACAACTGCTGGTGATGGCGTTGCGGATTATGGTGCTAATGGTGATAGTGCTGCTGTTGTGGTGATAATGCTGCTGTTGATGGCACTGAGGCTGATGGCACTGAGGCTGATGGCAGTGCTTATGATGAGTTGTAGCTCAGTGGTATGGTCTTCACCCTGCCACCTTGAGAACTTGGGTTCAAATCTAGGCCAAAGCCAATCTCTAGCCTATAGAGTGTGAGCTGTGGCTGCTTAAATATTCTGGGAGCAATGATCACTATTTTTTACATTTCATTTTTAATTTTTTACATTTATTTAAAATGTATCCACTACCCTGGGGATAAAGTTATCAGACCGGGACAGCTGGGAGGTCTATCTATATCTGTCTGACTGTCCCTCGTGTGCCCGAGTGTCTGGGCGGTAGTCCCGGGTGTTTCAGTACCGGGCAGGAGGAGGGAGCAGGCGGGGCTGAGGAACGCCAGTGACCGGAGCCCTCAGCAGCTGGCCCGCTCTGATCTGTGCCCCCAGCACGGCGGACCCGAGTGATGCGGAACCTTTGAGCCGGTGCTCCAGGGGAGCTGTTTCCATGCCGCACTACCTCGCTTTCCTGTGTAATGACATTTACCTTCCGTGTTTTCCTGTGTAGCTCACATGTGGATGTCATGGGGAAAAAGAAGGCGACAAGTGGTCTGGGGAGAGCTCTGATGAGAGACCGAGCACAGGGCTAGAGAGGACTGCGAGGGAAGGACTCCTGGGTGAGTGACCCGAGCCGCCATCTCTCCTCCTCTAGGACCGCTCACTCCAGCGCCATTACTGTCAGCACTGCAGGGCACATACAGCTGGCAGCTGGCACTGGTCCGGGGCCCTGTGTGTGGGCATACAGTGATTCAGGGATGGCACTATTATATATGTCACATTGGCACACTATTATAGAATCGATGAGTCTCCCATTAAGTCCAGGATCACACCCCTTCCCATCCAGGAGAGCAGGACCAGTGAGATCTGTTTGGTATCTGTATGACATGTGAGTGTAGTTTTTCACATTTCTCTCATCTGATTAGAGCACTCATGTGAGCGTACCCAAACACTGAGGTATCGGATGTGAGCGCACCCAGACAGTGAGGTATGGGATGTGAGCGCACCCAGACAGTGAGGTATCGGATGTGAGCGCACCCAGACAGTGAGGTATCGGATGTGAGCGCACCCAGACAGTGAGGTATCGGATGTGAGCGCACCCAGACAGTGAGGTATCGGATGTGAGCGCACCCAGACAGTGAGGTATCGCATGTGAGCGCACCCAAACCCTGAGGCGTCGCATGTGAGCGCACCCAGACAGTGAGGCGTCGCATGTGAGCGCACCCAGACAGTGAGGCGTCGCATGTGAGCGCACCCAGACAGTGAGCCGTCGCATGTGAGCGCACCCAGACAGTGAGGCGTCGCATGTGAGCGCACCCAGACAGTGAGGCGTCGCATGTGAGCGCACCCAGACAGTGAGGCGTCGCATGTGAGCGCACCCAGACAGTGAGGCGTTGCATGTGAGCGCACCCAGACAGTGAGGCGTCGCATGTGAGCGCACCCAGACAGTGAGGTGTCGCATGTGAGCGCACCCAGACAGTGAGGCGTCGCATGTGAGCGCACCCAGACAGTGAGGCGTCGCATGTGAGCGCACCCAGACAGTGAGGCGTCGCATGTGAGCGCACCAGACAGTGAGGCGTTGCATGTGAGCGCACCCAGACAGTGAGGCGTCGCATGTGAGCGCACCCAGACAGTGAGGTGTCGCATGTGAGCGCACCCAGACAGTGAGGCGTCGCATGTGAGCGCACCCAGACAGTGAGGCGTCGCATGTGAGCGCACCCAGACAGTGAGGCGTCGCATGTGAGCGCACCCAGACAGTGAGGCGTCATCGCCCAACACATAACACTCGTACCAAACTGAGCCTTTTTGCTAATCTCGCACAGACAACAACTTTTACTTCCTATCCTCATGATCGTTTGTCTCCACATTTATGGAGAAAGCTGCAGCCAGACCCCTGTGATGGCAACTTATCTCCCAGAGAACAAAAGATTCGGGAGTTTAAGTTTAATTTGCTTCACCCTTATGCCGACCAAGTTTCTCTGTCGCGGGGCCCCCGCACCCGTCCTCTGCTGTGGGGCCCCCGCACCCGTCCAATGTAATATTTCAGATATAAAGGAAAGAGAGCGCACATAGGGCGGTAAAAGTGATATTTTGGGTGACAATACACAGTTGGTGCACTCATCTTTACAGGTTGTGAAAAGTCACAACTAGGGATTAGCGAATCTACTCGCTAGGACTCGTTACTCGGCGAGTAGTAAGGGACTCGCAGGACCCGGTACTCTGTGAGTTTCCCAGCGTTTACTCGCACGAGTCCAATGCAAATCAATGGAAAACGCTGACAAAACTAGGATTGCCATTGTTTGCATTAGACTCGGCTACTGTGCCAGTGATAGCAGGGAAACTCGCAAAGTAACTGCTGTTACATTGCGAGCCGAGTCCAGCTGTCTTCTCTGTGTGCAGGCTGCCAGCTCCAGGGTCCTAGAGCCCGCCTGCTCACAGAGATGATGTAGAAGAGCTGAGATTGTTCTCAGTCTGCTCATTCCCTGTGCATAGACATCTATATCTATGCACAGGGGATGTAGCAGAGAGGACATCGCGTTTTGGACTACGTCGGACGGAAGAGGATTTTTTTAATTAAAGATGGAGTCCCTAATGGCTTTTTTTTTATTTCTAATAAAAAATTTTCTCTGTGTTGTGTTTTTTTAACCTTTTATTGGAGATTCTTAGTGGCTGGGTCAAACGTGGCCTGACATTAAGAATCTCGGGCTTAATACCAGCTTGTATAACAAAGCTGGTATTAACCCCTTTATTTCCCAGCATGCCACCGCCACCAGGGCCGCTGGAAGAGCGGGGTTCAGCGCCAGAGGATGGCGCTTCAATGAACGCGCCATCTTCTGGGGCAGCTGCGGGGGGTGCCCAGAAAGCTTGGGCATCCCTGCGCTGCGGATTCCAGCCCCCAGCTGCTTAGCTGTACCTGGCTAGACATAGAAATTGCGCGGAGCCCCACGCATTTTTTTTTAATTATTTCATGAATTTCAGAGTCAGAGTCTCAGAGTCAGAGTCTCAGAGTCAGAGTCTCAGAGTCAGACTCAGAGTCTCAGAGTCAGACTCAGAGTCTCAGAGTCAGACTCAGAGTCTCAGAGTCAGACTCAGAGTCTCAGAGTCAGACTCAGAGTCTCAGAGTCTCAGAGTCAGAGTCTCAGAGTCAGAATCTCAGAATTTCATGAAATAATTTAAAAAAAATGCGTGGGGCTCCGCGCAATTTCTATGTCTAGCCAGGTACAGCTAAGCAGCTGGGGGCTGGAATCCACAGCGCAGGGATGCCCAAGCTTTCTGGGCACCCCCCGCTGCAAATTGCAGCCCACAGCCGCCCCAGAAGATGAATTGATCATTGAAGCGCCATCCTCTGGCGCTGAACCCCGCTCTTCCAGCGGCCCTGGTGGCGGTGGCACGCTGGGTAATAAAGAGGTTAGGGCCAGCTTTGTATTATCAGCTGGCCCTAAGCCCGAAATTTATGGCGGTCACGCCAATATTAAACATGACCGCCATGAATTTCTATTAAATTGTTTTAAAAAAAACACAACACAGAGAAAATTTTTTTATTAGAAATAAAAAAAAAGCCATTAGGGACTCCATCTTTAATTAAAAAAATCCTCTTCCGTCCGACGTAGTCCAAAACGCGATGTCCTCTCTGCTACATCCCTTTGCATAGATATAGATGTCTATGCACAGGGAATGAGCAGACTGAGAACAATCTCAGCTCTGCTACATCAGGCAGCAGGCGGGCTCTAGGACCCTGGAGCTGCAGCAGCCAGCACACAGAGCAGACAGGACTCTTATCTGTGCGAGTTTCCCAGCGATTACTTGAAAAGTAAACGAGTCCAATGCAAATAAATGGCAAAACTAGGATTGCTTCAGGCTGAAGCTTCCGAGACACATCTGCGATTTGTAAATCTCACACTACTCGCTATTACTCGCTTCCCCATTCATTAACATTGGACTCGCTAGACTCGCAACGAGTAGCGAGTCCTGTACTCGGACTAGTTTAGAGTCAAGCGATTCCGAGTAATTTAAGATTCGCCCATCACTAGTCACAACCCCTTGTAGAATATGGAAGAAACCAGTGGTCACTGCAGACTCCCGTGGATGCCAACATCACGGAGAATGAAGAAAAAGTATGACCACACAGGGACAGAAAGATTCTTGAAAGCTTTATTGTGCTGATGCGTTTCGTGGCAAATCTGCCACTTCCAACTCCTATTTTTATGAAATTTTTTATATATAGTGATTGATAGTTTTTTAATATATTTTTTTATATTAAGGATTGATTGTTTAGATTTTTGTGTTTTTTCAGAAGTTAGATTTGATATGAAGTTATTGTGACTAGAGTTTGACAATTTGACATTGGAGGGGGCGTTTCCACAGGAAGTGATGTCATGAAGGTCTTGTTTAAAACCATTGCTGTAAACAGAAACTGTAATTCTTTGGCCCTGAGGAAGTGGCAGATTTGCCACAAACCGCGTCGGCACAATAAAGCTTTCAAGAATATTTCTGTCCCTGTGTGGTCAGCGCGGATACATGGAAAAACCCGGTCTCTATATGACATTTCTGTCTGGCATATATTGGATATTTATTAGTGACTAGAAATAGGCCCGATGCTATTGCATCGGGAGTGCGGTGAAATGAACAGGTGCCGTAGAAATAGCTGCTGAATAATACAGTCCTCTCTGCAGAGAGCACGCTGTTGTTGCAGGATTTATATGGTGTACACTGTAGCTCAGTGGTTAGCACTGTACACTGTAGCTCAGTGAGTGAGGGAGGAGAGGGGCAAAGCGAGAGAGAGAAGAGCAGAGGTGAGCGAGGGAACAGTGCAGCAGAGCAGGGGGACAGCACAGCAGAGCAAAAAGTGCAGAGCAGGGGAGAGTGGAGAAGAGCAGGGATGAGCGAGGGGACAATGGAGCAGAGCAGGGGTGAGTGGAGCAGAGGGGAGTCAGTACAGCAGAGTTGGGGCAGTGAAGCATTATTGGAGGGCATCGTAGCAGAGAGGGTGGCATCGTAGCAGAGAGGGTGGCATCGTAGCAGAGAGGGTGTCAGTACAGGAGAGTGAGGGGCAGTGGAGCAGAGAGGGGGCAGTGCAGCATTGTGTGGGGGCAGTGTGAGCAGAGAGAGCGCAGCGCAGCATTGTGGGGAGGCAGCGGGGGGTGGGCAGTGGAGCACAGAGGGGGCAGCGCAGCATTGTGGGGGAGCAGTGGAGCAGAGAGGGGGAAGCGCAGCATTGTGGGGGGACAGCAGAGCATTGTGGTGGGGCAGCGCAGCGGGGGGAGGCAGTGGAGCAGATAGGGGGCAGCGCAGTATTGTGGGGGGCAGCAAAGCATTGTGGGGGGGAAGTGGAGCAGAGGGGGCCACGCAGCATTGTAGTGGAGCATTGTGGGGGGCAGCGCAGCATTGTGGGGGCGCAGTGGAGCAGAGAGGGGGCAGCGCAGCATTGTGGGGGGGCAGTGAAGCAGAGGGGGAGGGCAGTGCAGCATTGTGGGGGGCAGTGGAGCAGAGAGGGGGTAGCACAGCATTGTGGAGGCAGTGGAGCAGAGAGGGGACAGCGCAGCATTGTGGGGGGGGCAGTGGAGCAGAGAGGGAGGGGAGCGCAGCATTGTGGGGGGGCAGTGGAGCATAGAGGGAGGGGAGCGCAGCATTGTGGGGGGCGGTGGAGCAGAGGGGGCAGCGCAGCATTGTGGGGGGCAGTGGAGCATTGTGGGGTCAGCACAGCAGGGAGGGGCAGTGGAGCGGAGGGGGGTCAGCACAGCAGAGGGGAGGGCGGTGGAGCAGAGAGGGGGCAGCGCAGCATTGTGGGGGGGCAGTGGAGCAGAGAAGGGGGTCAGCGCAGCATAGGGGAGGGCGATGGAGGGGGGCGAGCAGTGGATACTCCTGGAGAGCAGGGGGAGCTGCTGTCTATACCTGTTATCTGCTCCCCGCTGTGCAAAAGGGCCTTTGGTGATGTCACAGTCATGTGATGTGTAACTCCGCCCACAACTGTGACATCCCCACAGGTCCCCCAGCTTCTGCAACAGATTTGTGGGGGTATGCGGGATGCAGAGACCTGGAGGGGATGATCGGGTGGTGTGTGAGTAGGGGACACTGGGTTGACTGTTGGGAGTGGGTGGCGGGTAGTGGAGGGGGTGTGCGGGGACCTGGTTATGGAGGTGGGTACAATGTGGGTGACAGTCAGGAGTGCGGTGATTGCCATACTGCGAGGATGTCCTAATATGGCTGTCGGCGCACTTCCTGGGCTTTGCGGGGGATTGTGGGATATCGATATAAGCCCGGAAGCGTGTGACACATATCGTGACCTTAGCTGATTATATAGTAGACTAGAAAAAGGCCCGATGCTATTGCATAGGGAGTGCGGTGAAATAAACATCTGTGTATCCTTCGTGGTGCTAATAAGAGCAGTGGACATGTGTCACACTGTTTGCACATTCCAACATATCTGTTTTATGTCATCCTTCTGCATTTGTGTATTGTATTTGTTGCATGATTAGAGTTCTTTTACACCTAACTGTACACTATCTCTTGGTAGTTATGTACTGTATTTTGGTATGTGGTGTTTCTCATCCAATGTTTACTATGTGGTGTCTCTCTGTTTTCTGTGTGTCTTTACAATACATAGTTGCTTGGAAGCTGTTGTGACTATAAATAGATGTGGTACATTGTTTTTTTGTGCAGTTTGATGTCTCCCAGGGGCTTCCAGATCATCGCGGCGGGGCTGGGAAAGGAGTTGGCGGGGCACTTCGGCTCCGTGCTGCTGGGAGATGCACGGTATTTCAAATGTGGTGCAAAAGCAAACGGCGCTTCCCTGATTGGTCGCCACGTTCAGCGTGCCAACCAATCCGAGAAGCGCCACTCGGTTTGGCGCCAAATTTTAAATACTCTGACTGCCGCTTTTCTGATTGGTCGGCACGCTGAACATGGCAACCAATCAGAGAAGCGGCGCTCAGTGTATTTCAAATGTGGCACCAAAGCAAGCGGGGCTTCTCTGATTGGTCGCCATGTTTAGTGTGGCGACCAATCAGATAAGTGGCACTTAGGGTATTCAAAGATGGCGCTAAGTTGAGCGCCCTTCTCTGGGTATCGCGGCGGGGAAGGCAGAGGAGCTGGTGGGGCACTGAAGCTCCGTGCCGGTGGGAGATATGCACCGCCATCATCTCCCGGGGGCTACAAGATAATCGCGGCGGGGCTGGGAGAGGACCTGGCGGGGCACTTCGGCTCCGTGCCACCGGGATATGCACAGTATTTGAAATGTGGTGTCAAAGCGAACGGCCCTTCCCTGATTGGTCGCCATGTTCAGCGTGCCAACCAATCAGAGAAGTGGCGGTCAGAGTATTTTAAATGTGGCGCCAAAGCGAGCGGCGCTTCTCTGATTGGTCGGCACGCTCCTCCTCCGTAACCCCCTGGCCCCCCCGCGGGGCCGGTGTGCTCCACCTCCATCCCCAGCCCCCCTGTCCCAGTGCAGCTGTTGATACGCCCGGGTGAGAGTTTAGTGCTGTCTGCAGATCAGGTTACTGCTGTTGTGTTGCACCACCTCATCACTGCCGTATACTCCACCTCTTCACTGTACATCTGCTGTATACACCTCCCCCTCCTCACTTATACACCTCCTCCTAATCATCCCTGTATATATCTGCTATATACTGCACCTCCTTCACTTTGGCGTGGCACCGACACCGCCAGACACTGACAACGCCGAACACTGACACCGCCAAACAACCAAAACTACTGTACACCGACACCTCTGACTACTGGCACTGCTGTAGATATCTACTATATAATTGCCTAATCGTGTCTGGGGCCGGCGCGCGCCCCTCTTCCGGCCCCGGGGCTGGAGGAGGGGGGAGGAGGAGGAGGGGCGCGCGCCGGCCCCGGAGGAGGGGCGCGCGCCGGCCTCGGGGCCGGAGGAGGGGGAAGGAGGAGGAGGGGCGCGCGCCGACCCCGGGGCCGAAGGAGGGGGGAGGAGGAGGAGGGGCGCGTGCCGGCCCCGGGGCCGGAGGAGGGGGGAGGAGGAGGAGGGAAACAGAACATGCGGAAGGATCCACCTCATCGTTCAGAGATACCCCTTTTCGGATAGGAGAGGTGATGTATCACCCTCACCAACTTCAAATCTTTTTTTGGCACGACACCAACGGGGAGAGCCTAAAATTAGTAAAGGGTGGGGCCGAAAATGGCCCAGTGATTCTTTTGAAAACTTCAAGGGGGCCAAATACTTTCCCAAGGCACTGTAGATGATGCACGAGCAGACCAAGTCCATTCCCTCTATTCCTGTCTTATTCACTTTTAAAGAATATGGTCATATAAGGCCTTTTTACTGGACAAGCTGTAGATTTTAATAGTCTTGCAAAAAAAACCTTTAGTTTGTGTCACCATATTCTGAAAATGTTTTGTTTTCTCACCGATTGACCTATGTGATTTTTTTTTACAGGCATATATATATGTGTATGTATATTATTTGTTTGTGTTTATTTATGTGTATATGTGTGTATATATATACCATGTTCCAAATTATTATGCAAATTGGTTTTAAGTGTCATAGGGTTTCTTTTTTTTGTTAATGAAACTCATTGATAATATTGTGTCTCAGGGTTCTTTGAATCACAGAAATCAATCTCAAATACCTGTTATAAGTTTGGCAGGTGAGCCCAATAAAAGGAAAACTGGGTGTTCCACAATATTAAGCATGCCACAGTTTTCAAATAGCATGGGAAAGAAAAAGGATCTCTCTGCTGCCGAAAAGCAACAAATTGTGCAATGCCTTGGACAAGGGATGAAAACATTAAATATTGCACGAAAACTTAAGCGTGATCATCACACTGTGAAGAGATTTGTGGCTGATTCTGAACACAGACGTGTTCGTGCAGATAAAGGCAGAATGAGGAAGGTTTCTGCCAGGCAAGTTCATGGATTGAGAGAGCAGCTACTAAAAAGGTCTTACAAACCAGCAAACAGATATTTGAAGTTGCTGGTGCCTATGGAGTCTCTCGAACCTCAAGGTGTAGGATCCTTCAAAGGCTTGCTGTGGTGTATAAACCTACTATTCTGCCTACTCCTAAAAAGTACTCACAAGCAGAAACAGTTGCAGTGGGCCCAGACATACATGAAGACTAATTTTCAAACAGTCTTGTTTACTGATGAGTGCCGAGCAACCCAGGATGGTCCAGATGAATGGAGTAGTGGATGATTGGTGGATGTCCACCATGTCCCAGCAAGGCTGCAACGTCAGCAAGGAGGTGGGGGAGTCATGTTTTGGTGTGAATCATTGGGAAACAGCTGGTAGACCCCTTTAAGGTTCCTGAAGGTGTGAAAATGACATCTGCAAACTATATAGAGTTTCTGACTGAGAACTTTCTTCCATGGTACAAAAAGCAAAAACGTGCCTTAAGGAGCAAAATCCTCTTCGTGCATGACAATGTACCATCTCATGCTGCAAAGAATATCTCTGTGTCATTGGCTGCTATGGGCATAAAAGGAGATAAACTCATGGTGTGGCTACCATCTTCCCCTGACCTCAACCCCATAAGAGAACCTTTGGAGTATAATCAAGCAAAAGATCTATGAGGGTGGGAGGCAGTTTACATCAAAACAGCAGCTCTCGGAGGCTGTTCTGACATCATGCAAAGAAATACAAGCAGAAACTCTCCAGAAACTCACAAGTTCAACAGATGCAAGAATTGTGAAGGTTATGTCTAAGAAGGATTCCTATGTTAACATGTAACTTGGCCTGTTAGGATGTTTTGGAGTTAAATAGCTTTTTATTTCAGTGAATGTGTCCTCCTAATGCTGTAAATTCAAAAAATGAGCATTTTCAGTGCATTTAGATTTTTTTTAATTTTGAAGATTATACTGTTATCATTGGGAGGTTTCTTCAATAAAATTTGATGTATACTCTAAAGCCCCCGTCACACGAGGCCACATCGCCGCCAATTACATAGGCGACGTGGGGGCGTGGCCTATCGGCGGCAACATTGCTTTTACGTCGCCTCATGTAAAGGGGCGATGTCGGCGGTACCCGGCGGTCGCCTGGTTTCATAGCAGTGCTCTGAAACCAGGTGACCATCATGGGGCGATGTGCACACATCGCCCCATGTAACCAGGTGCCACCGACCTGTCAGGCGATGGGAGCCATAGGCTCCCATTGTCCTGCATTACCACTGGGGTTTCCAGACACCCCGGCGGGGATGCCTCCTGACAGCTCGCCGGCGCGGGGCTGGAGGTGTCGCCCGTGTAAACGGGGACAGCGATGCTGGCGTGGCGCCAAAAACCCGCCAGTCGCCGCCGACATCCCTAGCCCTGTCGCCAGGTGTGACGGGGGCTTAAGGGTACCTTGTCACGCCGCAACCGCGGGAGACATTTTTGACGGCGATATGTCGCCCTGGAATTAACGCTATCAAATTTCCTCCCAATTGCGCCATGTAATTGGGGAATTTGGCAGCAATATGTCGCCTCACCACGGTTGCCTGATTTTGGAGCAGTGCTCCAAAATCAGGCAACCGTGGCGAGGCGACATTTCGCCGCCAAATTCCCCAATTCCACACAGCAATTGGGAGGCAATTTGACGGCGATAATTCCAGGGCAACATATCGCCGTCAACAATGTCTCCCGTGGTGGTGGCGTGACAAGGTACCCTTACAGGTGATGACTTTTAGTACACTGACTGTCATTTGCACCGACCATTTAAGAAATTCAGAGTAAAAGAACATTTGCATAACAATTTGGAACATGGTGATATATATATATATATATATATATATATATATATATATATATATATATATACTAGATGGCGGCCCGATTCTAAAGAATCGGGTAGTCTAGAATCCATATATAGTTTAGTAATAGATACGGGAGAGCGGTGAAATGAATTGTGTGTATACAGGCGGCTCTGTGGGTAGCACAGTATACGGTGGCTCAGTGGTTGGCACTGCGCGGTGGCTCAGTGGTTGGCACTGCGCGGTGGCTCAGTGGTTGGCACTGCACGGTGGCTCAGTGGTTGGCACTGCGTGGTGGCTCAGTGGTTGGCACTGCGCGGTGGCTCAGTGGTTGGCACTGCACGGTGGCTCAGTGGTTGGCACTGCGCGGTGGCTCAGTGGTTGGCACTGCGCGGTGGCTCAGTGGTTAGCACTGCGTGCGGTGGCTCAGTGGTTAGCAGTGAGTGCGGTGGCTCAGTGGTTAGCAGTGAGTGCGGTGGCTCAGTGGTTAGCAGTGAGTGCGGTGGCTCAGTGGTTAGCAGTGAGTGCGGTGGCTCAGTGGTTAGCAGTGAGTGCGGTGGCTCAGTGGTTAGCAGTGAGTGCGGTGGCTCAGTGGTTAGCAGTGAGTGCGGTGGCTCAGTGGTTAGCAGTGAGTGCGGTGGCTCAGTGGTTAGCAGTGAGTGCGGTGGCTCAGTGGTTAGCAGTGAGTGCGGTGGCTCAGTGGTTAGCAGTGAGTGGTGGTTAGCAGTGAGGACAGGGAGAGGAGAGGTGAGGCTGGAGGGCAGAGGACAGGGAGAGGAGAGGGGAGGCTGGAGGGCAGAGGACAGGGAGAGGAGAGGGGAGGCTGGAGGGCAGAGGACAGGGAGAGGAGAGGGGAAGCTGGAGGGCAGAGGACAGGGAGAGGAGAGCGGAGGCTGGAAGGCAGAGGACAGGGAGAGGAGAGCGGAGGCTGGAGGGCAGAGGACAGGGAGAGGAGAGCGGAGGCTGGAGGGCAGAGGAAAGGGAGAGGAGAGCGGAGGCTGGAGGGGTGAGGAGAGGTGAGGACAGGGGGGGCTGGAGAGGTGAGGATAGGTGAGGACAGGGGAGGCTGGAGGGGTGAGGAGAGGTGAGGACAGGGGAGGCTGGAGGGCAGAGGACAGGGGAGGCTGGAGGGCAGAGGACAGGGGAGGCTGGAGGGCAGAGGACAGGGGAGGCTGGAGGGCAGAGGACAGGGGAGGCTGGAGGGCAGTGGACAGGGCGGAGGCTAGAGGGGAGAGCGGAGGCTGGAGGGGAGAGCGGAGGCTGGAGGGGAGAGTGGAGGCTGGAGGGCGGAGGCCAGGGGAGGCTGGAGGCCAGGGGAGGCTGGAGGCCAGGGGAGGCTGGAGGGCAGAGGCCAGGGGAAGCTGGAGGCCAAGGGAGGCTGGAGGCCAGGGGAGGCTGGAGGGCAGAGGCCAGGGGAGGCTGGAGGGCAGAGGACAAGGGAGGCTGGAGGGCAGAGGACAGGGCGGAGGCTAGAGGGGAGAGCAGAGGCTGGAGGGGAGAGCAGAGGCTGGAGGGGAGAGCGGAGGCTGGAGGACGGAGGCCAGGGGAGGCTGGAGGCCAGGGGAGGCTGGAGGGCAGAGGCCAGGGGATGCTGGAGGCCAGGGAGGCTGGTGGCCAGGGGAGGCTGGAGGGCAGAGGCCAGGGAGGCTGGAGGCCAGGGGAGGCTGGAGGCCAGGGTAGGCTGGAGGGCAGAGGCCAGGGGAGGCTGGAGGGCAGAGGCCAGGGGAGGCTGGAGGACAGAGGACAGGGGATGCTGGAGGGCAGAGGACAAGGGAGGCTGGAGGGCAGAGGACTGGGGAGGCTGGAGGGCAGAGGACAGAGCGGAGGCTGGAGGGCAGAGGACAGAGCGGAGGCTGGAGGGGAGAGTGGAGGCTGGAGGGGAGAGCGGAGGCTGGAGGGGAGAGCGAAGGCTGGAGGACGGTTGCTGGAGGGGAGAGGACATAGCGGAGGCTGGAGGGCAGAGGACAGAGCGGAGGCTGGAGGGGAGAGTGGAGGCTGGAGGGGAGAGCGGAGGCTGGAGGACGGAGGCTGGAGGGGAGAGCGGAGGCTGGAGGGCAGAGGCTGGAGGGGAGAGGGGAGGCTGGAGGGTAGAGGGGAGGCTGGAGGAGAGAGCGGAGGCTGGAGAGCGGAGGCTGAAGGGGATTGCGGAGGCTGGAGGGGATTGCGGAGGCTGGAGGGGATTGCGGAGGCTGGAGGGGAGAGCGGAGGCTGTAGGGGAGAGCGAAGGCTGGAGGACGGAGGCTGGAGGGGAGAGGACATAGCGGAGGCTGGAGGGCAGAGGACAGAGCGGAGGCTGGAGGGGAGAGTGGAGGCTGGAGGGGAGAGCGGAGGCTGGAGGGGAGAGCGGAGGCTGGAGGACGGAGGCTGGAGGGGAAGCGGAGGCTGGAGGGCAGAGGCTGGAGGGGAGAGGGGAGGCTGGAGGGTAGAGGGGAGGCTGGAGGAGAGAGCGGAGGCTGGAGAGCGGAGGCTGAAGGGGATTGCGGAGGCTGGAGGGGATTGCGGAGGCTGGAGGGGATTGCGGAGGCTGGAGGGGAGAGCGGAGGCTGGAGGGAGAGCGCGAGGCTGGAGGGTGGAGGCTGGAGGGGAGAGTGGAGGCTGGAGGGCGGAGGCTGGAGGGGAGAGCGGAGGCTGGAGGGGAGAGCGGAGGCTGGAGGGCGGAGGCTGCAGGGGAGAGCGGAGGCTGGAGAGCTGAGGCTGGAGGGGAGAGCGGAGGCTGGGGGGGGAGCGGAGGCTGGAGGGGAGAGCGGAGGCTGGAGGGTAGAGCGGAGGCTGGAGGGTAGAGCGGAGGCTGGAGGGCTGAGGCTGGAGGGGAGAGCGGAGGCTGGAGGGCTGAGGCTGGAGGGGAGAGTGGAGGCTGGAGGGGAGAGCGGAGGCTGGAGGGCGGAGGCTGGAGGGGAGAGCGGAGGCTGGAGAGCTGAGGCGTGGAGGGGAGAGCGGAGGCTGGGAGGGGTGAGCGGAGGCTGGAGGGAAGAGCGAGAGATGGAGGGGAGAGGGCGGAGGCTGGAGGGGGAGCGGAGGCGGAGGCTGGAGGGGAGAGCGGAGGCTGGAGGGCTGAGGCTGGAGGGAGAGCGGGGAGGCTGGGGGGGGAGCGGAGGCTGGAGGGGAGAGCGGAGGCTGGAGGGTGGAGGCTGGGGGGATGGGAGCTGGAGGCTGGAGGGGAGAGCGGAGGCTGGAGGGGAGAGCGGAGGCTGGAGGGGTGAGAGCGGGAGGCGGAGGCTGGAGGGGAAGCGGAGGCTGGAGGGCGGAGGCTGGAGGGCGGAGGCTGGAGGGCGGAGGCTGGAGGGGAGAGAGCGGAGGCTGGAGGCTGGAGGGGAGGCCGGAGGCTGGAGGGGAGGCCGGAGGCTGGAGGGCGGAGGCTGGGAGGGGGAGAGCGGAGGCTGGAGAGCGGAGGCTGAAGGGGATTGCGGAGGCTGGGGGGGATTGCGGAGGCTGGAGAGGGATTGCGGAGGCTGGAGGGGACGAGGCGGAGGCTGGAGGGGAGAGCGGAGGCTGGAGGGTGGAGGCTGGAGGGGAGAGTGGAGGCTGGAGGGCGGAGGCTGGAGGGGGAGAGCGGAGGCTGGAGGGGAGAGCGGAGGCTGGAGGGCGGAGGCTGGCAGGGGAGAGCGGAGGCTGGAGAGCTGAGGCTGGAGGGGAGAGCGGAGGCTGGGGGGGGAGAGCGGAGGCTGGAGGGGAGAGCGGAGGCTGGGGAGGGTAGAGCGGAGGCTGGAGGGTGAGCGGAGGCTGGAGGGCTGAGGCTGGAGGGGAGAGCGGAGGCTGGAGGGCTGGAGGCTGGAGGGAGAGTGGAGGCTGGAGGGAAGGGAGGCTGGAGGGCGGAGGCTGGAGGGGAGAGCGGAGGCTGGAGAGCTGAGGCTGGAGGGGAGAGCGGAGGCTGGGGGGGAGCGGAGGCTGGAGGGAAGAGCGGAGACTGGAGGGGAGAGCGGAGGCTGGAGGGGGAGGGAGGCCGGAGGCTGGAGGGGAGAGCGGAGGCTGGAGGGCTGAGGCTGGAGGGGAGAGCGGAGGCTGGGGGGGGAGCGGAGGCTGGAGGGGGAGAGCGGAGGCTGGAGGGTGGAGGCTGGGGGGGAGCGGAGGCTGGAGGGGAGAGCGGAGGCTGGAGGGGAGAGCGGAGGCTGGAGGGGAGAGCGGAGGCCGGAGGCTGGAGGGGAGAGCGGAGGCTGGAGGGCGGAGGCTGGAGGGGAGAGCGGAGGCTGGAGGGCGGAGGCTGGAGGGGAGAGCGGAGGCTGGAGGCTGGAGGGGAGGCCGGAGGCTGGAGGGGAGAGCGGAGGCTGGCGTGCTCCGGGCCCTGGGGCAAGATCAGCACCCAGGACCCGCATGTGAGGACCGGGGGGGGTACAGGCCAGACTCACATCGGGCCGCGTACGTCTGGTGTAGGAGGAGAGGAGGGGCGGGCAGAGCAGGCGGGCAGGAAGTCCCGTCCTCCCTCCTCTCCGGGTGCGTGGCGGGCGACTGGCAGCACGGGGCCCCCCAGGGGGTGGGGCAATGGGCCCTTCATGCCTTGGGGCACGGGGCGCTCGGCCCCCCTGCCCCCCCGCTAGGTACGGTGGTGGGTGGAGGGGAGAGGCTGGAGGGCGGACGGAACTTCCGAGAGCGGAACGTTCCTCCGCCGCTCCCTGTAGCCGGGGGACTGCGCAGTGGTGACGTCACCTCCATAGGTCTGAAGGCCATCACGGAATTTCCCTTCGGGTATTCCGGAAGTGGCCTTTGGCTTTTATATATTAGATATATATATCATTTATTTTTTTTATTTTTTTACACCATGTTGGGTACATACAGCTATTGGTTGCTTTTTGTCAAGTCTTTTTTTTTTTGGAGACTGTGTCCAAATAAAAGTTACAGGATCTTTTTTTATGGCACATACCAAGCAGGATAAATATTGTAAAGTTTTAATAATGCACACATTTATACTGTAGATGCAGGTATGCTCATTATTTTTTATATTTCTAGTAACTAAAGAAGAGACAGTGATTAAATTTGCAGTGTTTTGGGGTTTACATAGTGTTATCAAGCAGGTACCAAACATAAAATATAGGCAGAAATACAGGCTTACATTAGGTTCTTAAAGCAATTCAAGAATGCGCACATAGGGTAATACCTTCTTTTATAAGGCTGAAATATGTGTAAAGAGGGAGCTGCTCACCTGATGCAGTTGTGAAAACTCACAACTGGTAATGATCGCTCATCTGTGAGTGGTTTGCTGCAGGACCGTACTTCCACAGGTCACCGTGGTTCAATCAGCTTGTAGGACAAAGTACCGTGGGTCCGCGCTGCCACTTCAATTAATGGAGATAAAAACCAGCCACAATAATCCAGACATTCCCGTGTGGCTGGTTTTTATCTCCATTAATTGAAGTGGCAGCGCGGACCCACGGTACTTTGTCCTACATTAGGTTCTTGGCTGCCATGACAAACCACTAATATTCAGTGAGAATGATAAGAGGGAGAGAGATGAATAGGTGATGAGGGCGGCTTGCTTCTTGCCCCACCCCATCCAGTGACTATCTTTTTATTCTCTATATCATATAGCATGCCCGCGACACTACCCACATTAAACAAACTAAAAGATCTGTCTAATGGTTAAGTAAATCTTTAAAATGCTAAATAAAATTCTTAAAATTGAGAGAAGCAATTCAGGCAATTGACTGTTCTTATTAAAATTACATAATCAGGCTTAAAATTACTGGTAATGCTTCAATATTCAGACTGAATTAGTAAAATATGCGAGATGCTTCTCCTTTTTTGTCACAAATTGTGTCTATGTATGTTCCCATATTTCACAAAAAAAGAATGAGAATGACTATAAAGAAATGTAATTAATTGAAATCTTTTGTTTTGTGCATTTTCTAGTCCCCATATTTTTCTCGATTCTATGAATTACAACATTTTGAATGACTATTTTTGGTTAGGGGATATCTCTTTGCCGACTTTTAAAATACATTTATGTATGGTATGGACACACTGATGTAATAGTGTACTTTTTAGTAGATATCATAGATTGCCGAATTGTGACCATTTCTTTATATTTTACAGATATTGTCCAAAAGAGCTTTCAGCCAAGATTTATTTCACTGGGTTATTTAAAGATAGGAAGGAAATGAAGACCGTTATATCCTAAACTGCTGTTAGATAAGATGAATCTGGATTGAGACCAGCATGTGTCTAAAGATGACATTAGTATCTTATATTTCCATAAATGAGGAAATTAAATAACAGTGAGATGAAATTATCTTATTAAATGCATTGAAAAAATAATGCCATTTTCACCTAATGTAACTTAACTATTTGCCACAAGCAAGTATCATACTGGGCTTTGAATGAATTAGAGAAGCCAATCTTGTTTGTGGCCTAGACTTAATAGCGTAGTATGTCACGTTGGCGGATGATATTTATTTAAATATGTGTAAAGCTACAAAATGAGTCTGGATCAACCATTTAATTTTTCACCCCAAACTAGCGTGTTTGGTCACTCGAAATATTAGAAAATCTATATGGTAATAGAAAAAAAATTATTTTAGGTGCAATAATGCTCTGATAAGTGCTGAATCTACTTTGCAAAGTCTTTTTTTTAGATTTTTACTTTCATTTTAGTCCCAACTACGGATTTGCGAACCATTCGGACTTGACCGGGTTTGTGCAGTTGCTCTGTTAAAGTAAGGCAACAGTTCATACACCTAATATACTTACCGTGTAGGCGTTCTCCCTTCCTGGTGTTCTGGCGGCACTGCGGCACTTCTGGGCCGCCCCTTATCTCCTGAGCGTATGTGATTAGCTGTTTGAGCTGGTCATATGATTACTCCCAGAAGATGATGGGAGGCCCGGAAAGGACACAATGGCATGGCACAGCTGGAGGGAATAATGCGGACCTGGTAAGTATAATGATGTATAAAGTAAGTATAAAGTGATGCCTACCTGTATCCATAGATCCCTCCTCCACCAGGACCTGGTGGAGGAGGGATCTACGGATGCAGGTAGGCATCACTTTTCCTACACAGCCCCTTCCACAAAATCACCACCTCTTTCCCTGGTACCATCTATCAAATTATTTTTTGAAATCGTAAAAAAAGAGATCCTTCAGATGTCACCTAAACAGAGACATTTATCCAATTTGACAACAAAAGAACGCACAGCACTAATCGGTCTTAAGAACAACCAAGAATTCTTGATTAAAGAGGCCGACAAGGGCAAAAACATTGTGATGTGGCATAAGAATATGTATTTGGAGGAAGCGGCTAGACAGTTGGGGGATACAAAGTACCATCAGCAGTTACCCTCGGACCTCACCATGGTGTTCACGAAGAAGCTACAATGACTACTGATGAACATGATATCATCACACTCAAAGAAAGGAAATTTATGTGGCCCTTAACACCGACAATTGCTACGTTCTATATGCTGCCTAAGATGCATAAAAACGTACAGAGGACATTTGGATGCACTATAGTGTCATCTATTAATAGTCTATGTGAGAAGGCATGCACTTATCTTGACTTTTTCTTGCAGCCCTTAGCCACGTTGCTCCCATCATAGTAATAATACTACTATGGTGGCTCACTGAGAAAGGAGTCGGGGTATGACTCCGAAACGCGTATGATGTAATAAAAACCCATCGTTTGCATGCTAAATCGTGTCAAGTCCTTTCCTATCGGATAAGCAGCATGGATCCTGGAAGCACTGTCCTCCCATATTTCTACAATTCTTCATGCAGATACGCTAGAGATTTGACCACAAAAAATCATAGAAAAGTGAATGACAAAAAGCACCATATCTGCAGCAGATAAAAACAGCAGGTGCGGATTTCACATGGCAGAAAATCTGTACCACTATTCTCCCGTGCACATATAGACTAAAACAACCTATCTAATACCGTATAAAGATCACTTACATGAAACAGAATTCAAGGACTCCACAAAATATTTCAACTCCAAGGGTCTGACTTTTTTTCCAGCACATGCTAAAGATTCCTAGTAGGATTAAAATCTAAAAAAAATTGGACGTATTCCACAACCAATATTATTGGCCCTCATTAGCGCTATGTACAGGTTGTGTAATTTCTTCCTTTTCATCGATAAATCATGTCAAGTCCTTTCCTATTGGACAAGCAGTGCGGATCCTGGAAGCCCTGTCCTCCCATATTTCTACACTTGATCAACACTAGCATGAGTGAAGTGTTGGGTCCTGCAGTTGCTTTATCATACCTATATACTGGTTGTGGGTGACTCAACCGTTCCAGGTGAGGAGTGACAGTTGCCTGCATATTTTTTTCCCTGTTTTAAGAGATAAGATCCTATTTGCGCTTTCTTTCCTTTTTAGTCCCTTCACAAAGAATTGACATGCTGCAGATTTTTCCACACCAAAATAAGCAGTGTATCCGCTGCAGAAAAATATGCACCATTTGGACAGGACTTCTCAGATCCCACAGACTTTGCTGAGAAAACATTCTGTTGCATATTTAGTGCAGATCTGCTGCATATATGCACCAAATACGCACCAAATATGCAGCAAAATTTGCATTGTGCACACATACCCTTAAGCTTACACTTGGTATATGCAAAGCTATAAACTGTTTATGATGACTTTTATGCATGAACAATATCTGTGCAATACATCCTTTGCTTGTTTGTTTTTTTACTTTTTACTCTACGTATTTATTTTTTCCACTTTTCTATCTTGAGTTATTCAGTAATGTTTTTACCCAAATTCAATTATTTATTATTATTATTATTAATTATTTATATAGCATCATTATATTCCATGGCGCTTAACATGCTAAAAAGGGCAGACTAGGACAAGTAACATAGTAACAATACAAGTAACAATAAATGTGGACAATTCGGTTGTACAGATACAATAGGGGAGAAATCCTGTCTATGAGGGGCGGGTGGAGATACAGTGGGAGGGGGAAGTTCCAGTCGTGAGGCGGTGTGGTGGGCCGAGTGTTATTGCAGGTGGTAGGCTTGGCGGAACAGGTGGGTCTTCAGGCTTCTTTTGAAGGTTCCCAGGGTAGGAGAATGTCTTGATGTGTTGGGGCAGTGAGTTCCAGAGTATGGGTGAAGCACAGGAGAAATCTTGTATGCAGTTGTGCGAAGAGGAGATGAGGGGGGAGTAGAGGAGAAGCTCTTGACGGGATCGCAGGTTGCGTGAAGGTAGGTATCGGGAGACCATGTCAGAGATGTATGGAGGGGACAGGTTGTGAATGTCTTTGTATATCATGGTTAATGTTTTAAACTGGGATCTCTGGGAAGTAGGGAGCCAGTGAAGGGCTTGGCAGAGGGGGGAGACAGGGGAGCAGCGGGGGACAGATGGATTAGGCGGGCAGCGGAGTTCAGGATTGATTGGAGAGGTGCAAGGGAGGTATTGGGGAGGCCGGTGAGCAGGAGGTTGCAGTAGTCGAGGTGGGAGATGATGAGAGCATGACTAAGGGTTTTAGCAGCGTCGTGGTCAAGGAAAGTGCGGATCCTATAGATGTTTTTGAGCTGGAGTCGGCAGGAGGTGACGAAGGCCTGGATGTGGGGCTTGAAGGAGAGGGAAGAGTCAAGGATAACCCTGAGGCTCTTGGCGTGGGGGACTGGGGAGAGACAGCAGTCGTTGACGACAATGGATAGGTCAGGTAGTGAGGGGGAGCGTCTTGGGGGAAGACTATGAACTCGGTTTTGTCCATGTTCAGCTTAAGGAAGCGAGCAGAGAAGAAGGATGAGATGGCAGACAGGCAGTGTGGAATTTTGGATACAAGGGAGGCGATGTCAGGACCAGACAGGTAGATTTGGGTGTCATCGGCGTAGAGGTGGGACTCAATGAGTTGCCCTAGGCTGAGAGTGTAGTTTAAGAACAGTAACGGTCCAAGAACCGAGCCCTGGGGGACCCCGACAGATAGGGGGTAGGGCGAGGAGGATGTGTGGGAATGGGTGACGCTGAAGGTCCGGTTCGTTAAGTATGAGGAGATCCAAGAGAGGGCAAGGTCTGTGATGCCAAGAGATTCCAGGATCTGAAGTAGAAGAGAGTGGTCAACAGTGTTGAAGGCAGCGGACAGGTCGAGGAGGAGGAGAACAGGGTAGTGGCACTTGCTTTTGGCAGTCAGTAGGTCGTTGGTGACTTTGGTCAGGGCTGTTTCAGTGGAGTGGAGGGGTCGGAAACCAGATTGCAGGCGGTAAAAGAGGGAGCAGGAAGAGAGGTGAGAGGACAGCTCAGAGTGGACATGCTGTTCAAGCATTTTACAGTATTATTTACAGAACTCAAGTCCAAAATTAACTTTTTTCTATCTTTAACCACTTTTGTGCAAAAGTTGCATGTTTTTCAAAATGAAGAAAAAAATTGCTTAAAAAATTCAGGTCTATATAAAGTAAAGTACTGCAGGGTGGAGTCTGGAAATGAGGAGTTAGGTGAATACATCTGGAAACCCTAGACCAAACTCACAGTGCAATTTAAAAAAAAAATCAGGCGAACAAAGATTAAACAGACTTTTAAAAAAGCGAATTTGATGCAAACAAATAAAAGTGCAACACTCTAAAAACGTGACAAAAAAGTAGCCTCAAATGCAATTATTAATGGGGCCACTTTAATATAACTAGATAATTTGGAAGGTAGTATTCTGTGCCACAAAAGTATTGGTATTTAAGATTATCTTAAAATTCTGTAGAAACTTGTTTAATGCATATCTACATATTACGCACAGGGACAGTAGCAACAGAAATAGCACAATTTTCTTGCAATGCAAATGATAGTCTCTTTCAACAGTTACATTATTAATATCAAACCTGACACAATTCAGACTGTCCAATTTCTAGGCTAACTCTGCTTTCACACAATCTACACGGTTTTGAAATAACAGTTGTTAAACTTTTTTATGCGGTACCTGGTTAAGGACTTCTACAATGACTAACAGCCTTAGGCACCCCTATTCTGTTTGCTTACTTTTAAACTTAGTCTGAGTTTTCCAGCATGATAACAAGCCCCTGGAGGCACTGCAAGTTTCATTTTTTCCATCCCTAAAGGGGACCGATGCTCATTATCACTTAGAAAAGCATTCCCAATAGTTGATGAGAAAGGAATTCAAGTTTAGTCACATTGCATAAAATAATTCATGTCTTATCGATCAATATCTAGACTGAAATAGCGCCAAAAGAGGAGCTGGCAGAAAGTATAAAAGGAATAGATATTCAGGCTCTTAAACACTAGGAAGCAGATTATTGAAAAAGGAAGAATTGTTTGAAAAGACCAGTATACAGACATCAATAAACCAATAAACATAATAAGCTATGTGTGACAATAAAGAAATAAAACAAATTACTCTGACACACCGATAAGTAAAATTTGTATATTGACCTTTGAATAAATACAGAAGTACTTGGTAAGAACGTATCCTTTGATTATTTTTTTTCTTAAAATAGTCATTACAGAATAGATTTTTTATTCTGTTCATGATACAACCATAGTATAAATACGGTTGTTGTTTTTTATTACAATTTTGTGTTTCCAAAATAAAAATAAAAAAGTTTAGTTTAAAGTTTTCTACTTTTAATTAAAAGATCACTTGAACTATTTCTTAAGATTGCTTAGAAAGAGGAAGATTTTATTTACTAAGGCTGCTTTTACACTGGCAAAGTATTTTATCAGTGTGCATCTGTGTCAAACAGGATGCCCATGGATCAGTTTTCAGCCCCATTGTCTTTCAATGGGGATGGAAAACACTTCCATGGGCATCCTGGTGTCACCAGTTTGCCGCAGATCCATGTGGATCCGCGACAAAACATAGTTTTCATGGAGACCACAAATCCATCTTGATATGTTTTTGGTCTCTGTGAAAAGTAACGCAATGCTGCAGATCCACACAGATCCGCAGTACCATGTGAAAACTAAGAACGGGTGCCTATGGGCACGGAAAGCCACGGACAGTATGGATCCCGGCGGATACATAATTCCAGGCTATGACACTTGAACTGTGCATGCGCAGGACATGCGCATGAAGCAGTTGTAATGACACCCCCCCTAAGGGGTGTGTCATTATGAATCCTACGCAGGGGCGTAACTACAATAGGTGCAGGGGTTGCGATTGCATCCGGGTTCTGCAGCCTAGGGGGACCCCAGAAGTCCCTTTACTATTAAAGATTTTCAATAATTGGGGGCCCGTTGGAGTTTTCGCATCGGGGCCCCTGGGCCTGAAGTTACGCCACTGATCCTATGGATCCTTGAAAAGAACACAAAAAGATGCTGCTTCTAGCATCCAGTTTCCTGTATCATGGGGATACATGGGCATACAGGGTTTTCCTGTATGCCTATGGATTCAAAAATTGCCTATGTGAAAGCAGCCTTAACTTCAAATTAGCAATCTATCTTTTGGATTTTTAGATCTCTAACTTGTCCTCTTTTTTTCTGCTATTTTACAAAGTCCATGGTGCCTTTTTATAGTACTAAATAAGCAGACAAGTAAATATGATCTCAACCTAAGGCGAACAATGCTTGAATCCTACCTTTAATAGTTTTTAAAAAATGATAAGAACTTATTGGTATATGGTCACAGGAGGGGTATGATCTGTTGTCTGTATGTAACTGTGTGACAGGATTCTGTCTAATCATCATCAGTAGTTGTGATAGGGAACTGTGTATAATCTGTATTAGACATTGAATGTAAGAGAGTGGTGGTATGGAAATGATTCATCAAATTTAATAATGGTGCATATGGAAAGCTTTACTTTTGAGGAGAATTTCCCTTTAAAATGATACTTTGGATTTCATTCAGGTACATAAAATGATGCTGGCATATTTTTGTATACAAGAGCTGTAGTCGGTAAGTAAAAAATGGTTTGACTTGGGTTAATTCTGGGTAAAGCATCCAGTCGAGAAATAGATAGTGGTAAGCAATGTGTGTGAGGTGTTACGTTAACATTGTATCAGTTTTTCTACATAGCTCTTGATGCCAAAAACAGCTGCCCCTGAGGACGCCATAGTAACATAAACCATTAAAAATAATACAATTTAAAACAGATGACATCTATAGGATTGTCAAGGAAAATGGTGTCCAGTACTTGAGAGATGTATTTTATAAGAATCAAATAAATCATGTTCATGTGCTATTACCTTCTTCGATCCATTGCAGACCATTCTATAGTCTGTACGCGCAAAAGAAAAAACGAGGCCTCCACCAGACTGCTGTGGCTTGTGGTAGTCAGCAGTGATCAGGTGACTTGAATCAAAGTCCAACAGAAAAACATTAAATTGTGCAATTCAGATAACTTGACTGATGCAGCCTATCACAAGATGTTTAAGTCATGCAGAAATTTGTATAGTGACTAACTTCCTACTGGTGCCAATACAGAATGAAGGAGGGCTACAGATAAGTATGATTTATTTTATTTATTCTGCATAAACCAACTGACAGTTAAGGAGCACTTTTTGTCTGGGTATCACCATTAAATTGAGCCAGTAAACAAAATGGTTACATTCTTTCATAAAGTTCATCAAATTTAATATTGATGATGTAGAGCTTGGCATTTACACATTATTACTATGAAACAGAATGTTGTGGTTTTGGTAAACAAAAGGAAGACCTCCTTATTGTTAGTGCCAAGTGTGGTTACAATGTGCTCAGTAGATCAGCTTTGGCTTTAGGACTTTAAAATCTGCATACCTTTCAGTTACCACAGCCTGTACTGTATGACAGTTTCTTTTACTAGAAACAGTCTAGAACAGGGGTGGGCAACTCCAGGCCTCGAGGGCCACACACACAGGGCCGTATTTGCCATTAGGCACCCGTAGGCACGTGCCTAGGGCGGCGCCATTCATAGGGGGGGCGGAGCCTCTGCGTGTTTTCTTTTTTTTTTTTTTTTTTTTGCTGCCCCGTGTCGGCCGGGTCTTAAGCCCCGCCCCCCTAATGCCCCCCCCCCCTCCTTCCCGCTCCCCCGTCGTGACGCGTCATCAGGCCGGTCACCTCACATAGCCGGAAGAGAGAAGGACTGGAGGGGGCCGGCCCGCCGCCGCGCCGCGCCGCGGAGTAGATAGTGTGTACTTTGAATACTGTGTTCCCGCGGAGGACCGGGCAGAGGCGGCACTGTTTTGAAGAAGTCGCAGACCGGCCGCCCGTGGCAGCACATCGCCCCAGACGGCGTGTCAGCACTGCAGTCACCGTGCATCGGAGGAGGGCGGAGAGGGAGCAGACCAGGACCCAGGAGGAAATCCGCAGAGGCCCGGGCAGGCGGCAGCACATTCCCGGTTCCCGCGCTGACAGCCAGGCAGGCAGCGGCTGGGCTCAGCCTCAACAACTATGTGTGAGTCAGGCCAGCGGCGCCGCTGCCCGCCGGCCGTGTGTTAATGATGAAGTGCAGCATGGGCCAGCCCTGGGCAATGCACATTGTATAGAAAAATATAATGTGGCTTGTGGGGGGTGGGAGCGGCTGGGGGCCAGTTATCTATGCAATGCTGCAGCTGCCAGCATCTCCAGCCCCAGTTATGTGTGGGCCGCTCCCATCCCCCACATTATGTATGTATGCAATGCTGCTGCACCCCCAGGCTGGGAGCGCTGCAGCATTGCATAGATACATATGTGGGGGATGGGAGCGGCCCACACATAACTGGGGCTGGGGGCCCAAGTAATGTGTGGGCCGCTGCCATCCCCCACATATGTATCTATGCAATGCTGCAGCGTCCCCAGCCCCAGTTATGTGTGGGCCGCTCCCATCCCCCACATTATGTATGTATGCAATGCTGCTGCACCCCCAGGCTGGGAGCGCTGCAGCATTGCATAGATACATATGTGGCGGATGGGAGCGGCCCAGACATAACTGGGGCTCGGGGCCCAAGTAATGTGTGGGCCGCTGCCATCCCCCACATATGTATCTATGCAATGCTGCAGCGTCCCCAGCCCCTGTTATGTGTGGGCCGCTCCCATCCCCCACATTATGTATCTATGCAATTCTGCAGCGTCGCCAACCCCAGTTATGTGTGGGCCGCTCCCGTCCCCCCTATCTATGCACTGCTGCAGTGCCTGCAGGCTGCTGCAGCCCAAGTCTGTGTGGGCCACTATCACCCCCCCCCCATATGATATGGGGGTAGGGGGATCGGGATGACAGCGGCCCACACACAGACCTTGGCTGCAGCAGGCACTGCATTGCATACATATGGGGAGGATGGGAGTGAGTGGCCCACACAGACCTGGGCGGCAGCAGCCTGCAGGCACTGCAGCATTGCATAGCTAGGGGGAAGAGGGATGGGAGCAGCCTACACAGACCTAGTGTGATCCGGGGACGGGGTGCAGGAGGGACAGAGGAGAGCAGGACGGGGGTGCAGGAGGACAGCCGAGCAGCAGGAGGGACAGAGGAGAGGAGGACAGGGGTGCAAGAGGAGCAGCAGGAGGGACAGGAGAGGAGGACAGGGATGCAGGAGGGCAGAGGAGAGGAGGACGGGGGTGCAGGAGGGACAGAGGAGAGGAGGATGGGGGTGCAGGAGGACAGCCGAGCAGCAGGAGGGACAGGGGAGAGGAGGACGGGGGTGCAAGAGGAGCAGCAGGAGGGACAGAGGAGAGCAGGACGGGGGTGCAGGAGGGCAGAGGAGAGCAGGACGGGGGTGCAGACGGGACAGAGGAGAGCAGGACGG
Organism: Allobates femoralis; assembly: GCA_033576535.1. Lineage (NCBI taxonomy): Eukaryota > Metazoa > Chordata > Amphibia > Anura > Aromobatidae > Allobates > Allobates femoralis. Next base: position 630,146,680 of record JARQOC010000003.1, read on the forward strand.
GGGTGCAGAAGGGACAGAGGAGAGCAGGACGGGAGTGCAGAAGGGACAGAGGAGAGCAGGACGGGGGTGCAGGAGGGCAGGGGAGAGGAGGACGGGGGTGCAGGAGGACAGCCGAGCAGCAGGAGGGACAGGGGAGAGGAGGACGGGGGTACAAGAGGAGCAGCAGGAGGGACAGAGGAGAGCAGGACTGGGAGTGCAGGAGGGCAGAGGAGAGCAGGGCGGGGGTGCAGGAGGGCAGAGGAGAGCAGGACAGGGGTGCAGGAGGGACAGAGGAGAGGAGGACGGGGGTGCAGGAGGGCAGAGGAGAGGAGGACGGGGGTGCAGGAGGGACAGAGGAGAGGAGGACGGGGGTGCAGGAGGGACAGAGGAGAGGAGGACGGGGGTGCAGGAGGGCAGAGGAGAGGAGGACGGGGATGCAGGAGGACAGAGGAGAGGAGAACGGGAGTGCAAGAGGACAGGAGCAGCAGAAGGGACAGAGGAGAGAAGGACGGGGGTGCATGAGGACTGAGGCTGTGGCTGGCACTGTGTGTGGTGATAATGGCGGCTGTACCGTGTGTCTGCCTCCATGCAGCTGCTGCTACCTTCCTGAGTTGGCAGGGTGTGTAGTTCTCCTACCTGCCTGTCCTATATGATTTCTGGTCAGTGTGTTGGGTGTTGTTGTTCTTCCAGGTGGGCTCAGTGTTGTCCTGCCGTCCGTCTGTGGCCTGTCTGTCTCTTCTGGGATGTCCTCAGCTCTGTGCTGTGCACAGACAGTGTACCACCATCTCCCCAGCTCCGTGCTGTGCACAGTGTACCACCATGTCCTCAGCTTCGTGCTGTGCACAGACAGTGTACCGTACACTGTCTGTGCACAGCATGGAGCTGAGGATATGGCGGTACACTGTCTGTGCAAAGCACAGAGCTGGGGAGATGGTGGTGCACAGCACAGAGCTGAGGACATGGTGGTACACTGTCTATGCACAGAGCCGAGGACATGGTGGTACACATCCGTGTGCAATCTGTTCTTTCCTCAGCAGCTATTAGTGTAGAATCATTTACAGGAACATGTTACATTGTTCTCGGTTACAGAATGAGAATGTATCAGTGAAAAAAACGGATACTTCTCGGATGGTCCGTGTGCTGTCAGTGTGCGGTATGTAATTTTGTCAGACCCATAGACTTGCATTGGTGAATCTCGGTGTGAATTGCAGACTGTCGCAGAATGTTGCGACTTTTTTCTCATCCTGAATCTGGCTGAGAAAAAAGCGTCCGACACTCGCCAGTGCTCTCAGACATTGATAAACATTGGTCCGAGTGCAATGTGATGAAATCACACATTGCACTCATCCGAGTTTCACGCCAGTGTGTCCGTACCCTAATAATAAAATCCATATAGTAATCCTACAATGTCTGCGGGACATGGTATGGGGAGGGTTTATGGCTCAGTTAGTACACACTCCATACTTCTTGTTATTAACCAGTTAATGCTCTCTTGTCCACCGCACTACAGTGTCAAAAGAGGAAGACAACGAGACAGGCAGCAGCACGGCGTCAGAGAGCCCCTGACCTTGAAATACAAGATCCTCTGATCCCGGTATTGTGACATCATATTAAGAATAATATTTTTTGCACTTATATTACACTATGAACTCCACGGCACTTTACATACATCATCAACACTGTCCCCATTGGGGCTCACAATATAAACCTCCTATCAGTATGTCTCTGTAGTGTGGTTGGACAAACCTTTTATATGTACTACATGATGAAATGTGGGGGGAGAAGCTACATGAAGCTTGGGGGGGGAAGGCCGCGACTGGGGGAAGATTGTCCGTAATGGGGGGGAGGAGCCATGATGGGGGAGGGGCTGCAACAGGGGGGAGGGGCCGTGACGGGGGGGGGGGCGGCGGCCGCTGAGAGTGCCTAGGGCAGCAGGAACTCCAAATACGGCCCTGCACACACAGTCCAGGTTTTCAAGATTTCCTTAGAATTTGACAGTTGGTCATTTAAATAATTGTAAATTCCCAATTGTCAAATTGTAAGGAAATCTTGAAAACCTGGACTGTGTGCGGCCCTTGAGGCCTGGAGTTGCCCACCCTTGGTCTAGACCGCAGGGGTCTCAAACTCCAGGCCTCGAGGGCCGCACACAGTCCAGGTTTTCAGGATTTCCATAGAATTTGACAGTTGGTCATTTGATTACCAACTGCCAAATGCTATGTAAATCCTGAAAACATGCACTGTGTGCGGCCCTCGAGGCCTGGAGTTTGAGACCCCTGGTCTAAAGTGTTACTCACTCTTGCTGGTCATGATAGAATTCATAATACAAGTCACAGTTTTCTTAACTTTCTTGCAACTCAGGCTTCATCAATACCAACAAAACCTGAAAAGAGGAAATAGCCTCTTTTTTGTGTGCATAGTGGAAAGCTGAGCACAAATCAGAAAAAGGAATTGAAACCCCAGAAAGGTGATGCGAATACCAATTTATTATTTTGTTGCAATGGCATCAGGCATAGGATGGGTATATTAAGTATCAAGTTAATAGTAAGTTGTTTACCCTCTTCATGACATCTGTCGTACATGTACAGCAACTCGGGAAGTGCGTTCCTGTAAACCACCATATGTGCACAGCCCCACAATCCCACTGTTTCACAAAGAAAGATAGCAAAATCATCAATAGGTGTCAGTCACGTATCATAGCTGACACCCTCCAGTGATGTCTACTATTGATGCTAGCACTAATCATGAGCATTTAAGCCCTCTGATGCTGCTTTCAACAGTAACAGTGGGATCAATCGTTTGTAAAGGGAGGGAGCTTTCTTTTATTTGATTGACACAATATGATTGTGTGGAGCCCACTGGAACGGGGTACTCGGTACCGGACCAGGGTACTGCTGGGGATATCACGGTGGTCTTGATCCGGACCATGTCCTGGGTTCCGCAAGTAATGGCAGGATATTTACAGGGGAGTTTGTCGTGACGCCACCCACGGGTTGTGGTCAGGGTGACCACCGCTGCTGCTGAACCTCTGGGGATGTGTTGGGCAGCTGGGGATGTAATGGCTCTCCGCAGGTAGAGCTGGGTTCCCCGGGGCAGTGGTAGTAATAGTCTATAGATGGTGCTATGGATGTTGTAGGATAGGGGTAGAAGTAGAGATGATGGTAGTTTGTGAGGGCAAGCAAGGTTTGAGCACAAGGATCACACACATTCACAGTTTTGAAGTTTTCCAAGGCTTTACTGGTGATGGTATTCAGTAGAGTACTGTCCACGGACTCTGTACTGGGGCTGGGTTGTTCCAACCCTGTCCTGGTCCTCAGCTTCCCACTGCTGCGCTGTGTGTGTGGCCCTGCTGCCGCTTCAGCTAGGCTGCTGGCCCTGTCTCTCCTCACAGGTACCCCCTTTTGCTAGGCAACTTGAGTCCTTCCGTGTGCCTCTGACCTCGCCGTGTTGCTTCGCTGAGGTATAGTGTAGATCTACAACCTCCACTATCCCGGTATTTTCTGTGCTGCGTGTTTCAGTCACAGATTCGGATCCAGTATCCGGTCTCTCCGCTCCTCTGGGGTGAGTTATGAGGTAACTCAGTCTCCCAGATATGTTCCTCTGTTTCTTGTACTCCTCTCCTCAGACCCTGGCTTCATGCCTGAAAGTAGTCAGTGATCCCTGTCAGGAACTCAGCACTGCTCCCATTTACAGGTCCTCCTCCTAGTGCTCCCTGCACTAAACTGAACTGTCAACTGTCAACTATCAACTAACTACTTCCTCCTCAGACCAGAATATATCAGGGAGCTGCTTGAGCTCCCCCTTCTGGCCTAGAGGTGCTAGTGCAGTGTCCAGTGTTGTGTGGGGAGTTGACTCTTGTGATGTTACTGTGGCACATTAACTCCTTGGGTGCCACATTCCCCCTTAGTTAAAGACAGTACTCCGGGACTGTAGAAAAACAAACAGTTAATAATACAATTAATATTTACAGAGTCTTAAATATAAAAATTTAAAAATCACTAAAATTCAAAAAGACTCCAAAAGTTTAAAAGCAGTCTTTCCAGGGGTTTAGTCTATTGCCTCCGGGTTGATAAATATATACAAAAGAGTCTTTACCACAACTAGTCCGTGGTAGATATTGTCCATAAATAAATAAGAAAAGTTCAAGAATACGTCAGAAGTCTCTGTAGGTACTGGGCTTTTTTAACGTTACAAACGATATAAACACTTACGGGTGTCTCTGGTTTGTAAGTGCAGTAGGCCTCTAGGCCCTTGGGTCACCGCGTAAGAGGCCAAGTTCTTACTCTCTGTGGCTACCACTTACACCAGGCTATCCTCACCCTTTCTATACATTTACACTCTACCGGGTTCTATTAACTTTTACACAAACATATTTACATTTCACATTTAATTTTACATTTCAATCTCTGTACCTAGCCGGTAACTGACCCTTGGCACTACGCTGTGATCTGCGTAATGTTGGTGTACTGGATATATTTAGCCTGATGGTGTGGGTGGACGTGTACCTACTTGGAGTGTCTGGTACTATTGCAGATTGAGGTCTGACTGTAGGACTGGCAAGCTCACTGGGACCAGGAATTGGTTCTTCCTCTTCAGGCTCGACTTTCAGTTCATCAGGTCTTGGGACTTCAGGTTGTATGGTTTACGGTGTTGATTCAACCATTGGAGGGAAAGCAATCATTGGAACTACAACTGATCCGTAGTAATTTGGCCATGTTTTGGGGAAATCTAGAACGGTATGGAATACTTCATCTTCTTCTTTGACAGGTTGGACCTGTACGGGTACTGTTATTTCTGGTGTCTTCAGAGTTTCAGGACACGGTTTGAGATGGTCTCTTGACACAACTGCTGACGTTCTTCCTTCGTCTTTACTTATTAGACACATTTTAGCATTGTCTAAATTGGATGGTAAGACTGTATATGGGGTGTTTTCCCACTGATTATCCAATTTGCTAGGCAACTTGAGTCTTTCCGTTTGCTTCTGACCCCGCCGTGTTGCTTTGCTGAGGTACAGTGTAGAACTACAAACTCCACTATCCCGGTGTTTTCTGTGCTGCGTGTTTCAGTCACAGATTTGGATCCGGTATCCGGTCTCTGCGCTCCTCTGGGGTGAGTTATGAGGTAACTCAGTCTCCCAGATATGTTCCTCTGTTTCTTGTACTCCTCTCCTCAGACCCTGGCTTCAGGCCTGAAAGTAGTCAGTGGTCCCTGTCAAGAGCTCAGCACTGCTTCCATTTACAGGTCCTCCTCCTAGTGCTCCCTTCACTGAACTGAACTGTCAACTGTCAACTATCAACTAACTACTTCCTCCTCAGACCAGAATATATCAAGGAGCTGCTTGAGCTCCCCCTTCTGTCCTAGAGGTGCTAGTGCAGTGTCCAGGGTTGTGTGGGGCGTTAACCCTTGTGATGTTACTGTGGCACATTAACTCCTTGGGTGCCACAATTGCGTTTGCATCAGGCCAATGGTTTCCATGATAAAGAAAAAACAAAGGTTGCGCCACGCTGCATTGGGGAATCTAGATTAAGCGATATTCAGGATTTTCACTCACCTTTACTAGTTGTGCCGTATCCGCACAACTAGATTGTGGATATGTGGTGAGTGAAGGTTTATATTCACTGATCTTCTGATCTTTGGTGTTCCCCTTCAACGTTTTTAATATAAGATTCCTGCCTTCTCCTTAGCTGGCTCCGTGAAGGATCATGTGCCGATTTTAAGGATGGATAAATGTAGCCAGGTCCTGCTCCGGAGCAGCTCACAACACCACGCTCCCCGAAGGGAGATTGTAGATAAGCCGATGAATAAATGTGGTATAATAATAGTAAGCGCTGAGAGCTAAAACAGGATACACAATGCTCTTAAATATATTACCTTTGAGTTTTATTCATTCAACAAATAAAAGCCCTCCTGCCACAACGCGTTTCGACGCTGACTGCGTCTTCCTCAAGTGGATGTCAGGCTAATGATTGCTCCTACTATATATATCTTATTACAGCCAATCATTAACGAAGGGGGCGTGTACTATTAGTCCATCCCCCTTATATTGCACGTGGTAACATAGGAGATAAACAATAATTACTATTTAAACTAAAATCATTCATAAAAACTATATATATAAAAGACTGTTATACAGAAGATTAGCCATATTTGTCTCAATTTTTAACAATTTTTTAAAAACAAAGGTTATCTAGACTAAAATCATATATAACAATTTAAAATGTATATAAAAAATACTTTCATATGTATAAAACCAAATAATAAGAATATATAAAAAAATAATAATAAAATTGATAGTTATATATTAAAAGGCTATCTGTTCCTCTCAATTCCAGTGCCGCTCATTAGTCTCATGAAAAACAACAACAGCGGCCTGGAAGCGGGAGTAACAGCGAATATGTCATAACATGCTATCTATATGTTATCCAAATAGGATGCTTGCTCCCAGGATTAATTATATATTAAAAGGCTATCTGCTCCTCTCAATTCCAGTGCCGCTCATTAGTCACATGAAAAACAACAACAGCGGCCTGGAAGCGGGAGTAACAGCGAATATGTCATAACATGCTATCTATATGTTATCCAAATAGGATGCTTGCTCCCAGGATTTATTATATATTAAAAGGCTATCTGCTCCTCTCAATTCCAGTGCCGCTCATTAGTCACATGAAAAACAACAACAGCGGCCTGGAAGCGGGAGTAACAGCGAATATGTCACAACATGCTATCAATATGTTATCCAATAAGGATGCTTGCTCTCAGGGTTAATTATTAGGATATTAAAATTAAGAGAAAAAAAGAAATAACCATTGTTCTTCAATAAAGGGATTTATAAATTCATTATTAAAAATTCTTCTCTAGTGTAAGATTTAGACCTTCAGGAGAAAGAGTACCCATCTTAAAAATCCAATATGATTCCTTTTTGCAAAGTTTACTAATTCTATCTTCACAGTTTTCTTGAATTTGATCAATTATGGTTAGCTGTAAACTGGATGGGTCTTTATCATGTATCTGAGTATAGTGTCTAGATACACTGTGTAATAAAAATCCTTTCTTTATATTAAAAGTATTTTTATTACACAGTGTATCTAGACACTATACTCAGATACATGATAAAGACCCATCCAGTTTACAGCTAACCATAATTGATCAAATTCAAGAAAACTGTGAAGATAGAATT
>JARQOC010000003.1:630153932-630174054 GCA_033576535.1 Allobates femoralis
CTTTCAGATGCTTCCCCCACCCACCCTTCCCCCCGGTTATTGCAGTTATGTAACTTTGAATAGTTTCAGATCTCCAAACATTTTTACATTCAGGAAAACCATTGCTACATCCACTAATTGCTCAGGAAGAGAATCCTCACATGTAACATGAGAATACTTTGATATTTAGGCAAATCAAGACCAATCTAAACAATGAAAATTAAATGTATCAGATAAGCATATTACAATTACATGCAAAATGGCAGCATCCAACAATCCATACTTGGTGCTTATATAATGTCAGCAGTTCTGCACTTTAATTACAACACCATGCCAATCATTACACAATTACTGGTATCCTTCCTGGGGCTCTGAAATGCCTAATCTTGTTATTTGAGACCCTACAAAATTTAAACAGCTGGAAAGCACATTATCCCTTATAAAGGTTACTTATTTTAACCAGTCTCTGATTATTTAATGTTGATACACAATGACAACAGTAATACATGCAGGTGTCATTCACGTGCAAGCCACCAATTAAAATATATTTTGCAGTAATTTAGTTAAAAAAGTTGTTTATTTTACTGATAATTTTAAAATTGTGTGTGGTTTTAACCCATTGTGATTCATTTTCAGATCGCTTGCTTCTTTATGTAAACACAAACATATGTCATTGTATATGTAAAATCATTTTGCTATATTTTTTACTTTAGTTGAATGTTCTAACAAGTCTTTTTTTTGAAACTTTGAATATTTTTTATTTCACATTACATTACAGATTCTTAAAAGAGAAAATATAATGGAAAAGAATCAGAACACCCCTCAAATCTATCCTAAACTCTGCTGTCTGACTAATCCACCTGCCTCCCTGCTATTTCCCAGCCTCTCCTCTCTGCCAAGCCCTTCACTGGCTTCCCATTGCCTAGAGACTCAATTTCAAAAACGTAACGATAATATAAAAAGCTATCCACAACCTTTCTCCTACATCTCTGACATAGACTCCCAATATTCACAAACATGTAACCTGCGATCTTCTCAAGATCTCCTTTATTCTCCTCTTATCTCTTCTTTCCACAATAGCATACAGCTGTTACTCAGCATATATTTCTTCCGTGCATCCCCCTACTCTGGAACTTTTTGCCCCAACACAGCAGACTTTGGTCTACCATGGAAACCTTCAAAAGAAACCTGAGGACTCACCTCTTCAGACAAGCCTGCAACCTGTAGTGATCCTCAGTCCACCAAACCGGCACTTGACCAGCCCTAACCTCCACTAATGTATCCTCACCCCTCCCTTGCACACTGTGAGCCCTTGGGGCAGAGTCCTCTCTAGAGATGAGCAAACTTTGCTCGAAAGTGTTCGCCAATTTTAAATTTGGAACAAATATGGCTGAACATTTTGCCTGAACATTTTGCCCAAAAGTCGGCAAATCTGGTGGCTAAGTTCGGGGAAAAGTTTGAAATGTAAATGGCCCTAAAACCTTACCTGTTTATTTGAAGTCAAAATGTGTGCCGGAAGACCAAAGTTTAGGAGTTTCCCCAGCCATTGAGTCTTCTGGCTTGTATTAAGCTATAGAATTTTTGAGAATTTTTTTTATGCTTCCTGGAGTTTGCAGGTGTTTTGACATCTGCAGGGTCCAAATTTTAGAAACAGCAGCTAGGAAGTCCAGGAAGCTTGCAAAGTCATCACAACAGTTTAAGAGAGCTTCATTTTTTTAAGGGAACTAAAATGTTTTATCATTATTATTTTACTGGAGCGCAAACCTTTAATATTGCAGAGGGTCACCAGCATGCGAGACCACCTGTTCTACATTTATTTGAAAGCAATATATATATAAAAATAGTATATGATAATTATATGCTTCTCATCCATGATCATATAGGTGTGTTCACACTGATGAAGCGCCATAGTATGGCTATTTCTTATTAAAAATGTGCAATCACTATTTAAAGAGGACCTGTCACCAAACCAGGCATGGTGATCTAATTACAGCACTGGATGCAGCATGTCTCCTGCATCCAGGCAAGGGGTCCCCCAGCCATTGAGCCCCCCTGTATCCCGAGTAAATACACTTAGGAAACGTACATCCTGCAGCCAAAAAGGAGGTGGCTAGAGGCTGGAACCGAAGGGCAGATTCACACCCTCTGCATGTTTAATCTGCCCACCATTGTCTCCCTCTTCTGCAGCATAACACAGAGTTTTTTTGTTTTTTTTTTAGAAATGGCCATTTAGCCGTGCCCCCTGCGGTGACGTCACCGCTTATACCCGCCCTGCTCTATGGCTAACATAGAGCAGGGCGGGGAAAGGTGGTGATGTCAGAGCAGGAGGCCAGCGGCCCGCCTCCTGCTGTGACATCACCGCTTATACCCGCCCTGCTCTATGTTAACCATGTTAACAACACAATAACAATTAAAAGCAGGTAAAACAATGTGGGTCCTCGGAGTTCCCCTTTAATGGCAAAAGAAAACTGTTATTACTGCAATCGCACCGTCCTAAAGAATAAAGCCATCTAATCACTTATGTAATCACAGTAAAGTGTGTAAAAAATAATAAAACCAATTTTTGTCCTGCTGCTAATTTATCCATTCTGCCTAGAAAGATCACAGTAAGACTCGTCTCACAGTTATGCTGTGCTGTACTTTTAGCACAAATATCAAGGTTTTTGTGTAAACGTCTAAAATATGTGATATAGACAGAATCCAAGCTTTGCTTCCTACCAAAAAATGTAGGCCTCAAAAATTGTGATAATGTAAAGTATGCATACTGCAAATGTTATTAATTAACTATTTTGTCTAGTATATCTATCTGTTTATAAGCATAAAAATTTAAACTTTGATAATTGTGATATTGTTACCTTTATTAGCATATTTTCGATATTCTCATAAATAAGCTAAAATATTAATGACTAAAATTTACCACTAACATAAAGTACAGCATGTCACAAACAATCTCAGAATCAGTGGGATATGTTGAAACGTTCCAGACTTAGTACATCATCAATATTGATGGGTGGACCCATCAATGTTTGAGTTCGGCGGACTCATCCAGACTTTTTTTAAGGTCTAAGTTTGGGGTTGATCATGACTCAAACTTGAATCTGAGCTCAGAACTCGGTTTTTAAAGTGATGAGAAGAGATGGGGGAGATGTAAAAAAAAGGCAAATAGTTATTAAAAGGCCAATTTTTACTTACTGGAGTCCCGCCACTTGTACTTCCGGGCCACTCATTAACTTCCTTGATATTCACTGCAGAGGGACCCAACAGCAAATCACAGATTTACTTACTTAAATCTTAATATATTACTTAAGATTATTTGCTTATTTTTAAAGTACCATGATGTCAGTCAATGGGTGAGATACACAACAGCCAATCAGAAATGCTTTTAAAGAGAGTGGGTGTCTGTGTTTGGCTGTTGGAGTAACCTAGAAACTGCCCACATATTGTAGATGCTAGCATGTATGGGCAGATTTCAGGTTGCTCCACAGTCAATCACAGACGTCCATTCTCTGTGACAACATCTGTGTGAGTCGCTGTTGTACCCCTCACCCATTGACTAACATCATAGTATTTTAAAAATAAGTAAATAATTAAAAAAAAATGACATAGCATTTCACTGTATTTTCAATTCTTAGCACAGATAAAGCAGACAATAAGGGTATGCCACTGGCCTGCTGGCTGGCTTTTCTTTTATCTTCTTTTTTTTTTGTGCATTTAAAATATTTTTTCTTTGTGTTGTGTTTTTTTCATGTTTACCAGAGATTCATAGTGGGCAGGGCTAACATTGGTTCGACATTATAAATCTTGGGCTTAGTTCCACCTGTCAATACAAAGCTGGCAATCAATTATAGGGCAAAGACCACAAATATTTAAATCATTTATTTAAATAATTAAAAAATATAATGGGCCACCCTGTATTTTGATTGTTAGCCAAGGTAAACCCAGGCAGCTGGGGGTGGAAGCCAGTAGCTGTCCGCTTTATCTGCGCTGAGATCCAAAATACAGCCAAGCATTACATCAGTTTTTTAATTATTTATTTAATTTTACAGCACTATGATGTCTGTCAATGGGTGAGGGGTGTAACAGCCAATTACAGATGCTGTCTCATAGAACGCTAGAATTTATAGGCAGTTTTCAGATTACTCCAGCAATCACAGATGCCCACTCTCTGTGACTGCGTCAGTGATTGGCTCTTGAGCCCCTACACAGTGAATATCCAGAAAGTTAATGAGTGACCCAGAGGTATAAGCAGTGGGGAACCCAAACTTTAATACAGACTTTCCAGTGAAGTATGTGTGGAGCCCACTGGGACGGGGTACTTGGTGCCGGACCGGTGTACTGCTGGGGGATGTCACGGCGGTCCTGGTCCGGACCGTGTTCCCGGGCCGACACAATCTAATGGGGGTTATTTACAGGAGATTTGTCACTCGTGACGCCACCCACTATATGCGGCCAGTAATGGGGCCGCCGCTGCTGCAGAACCTCCGGGGATGATGGGATAGCAGCTTGGATAGAATAGTTCCTGTGGGCAGAACTGGGTTCCCCGGGGCAGTGGTAGTAGTAGTTAAAGTCTGTGAGGATAGTTATTGATGCTGCAGGAGAGTAGGGGTAGCAGTAGAGATGATGAGAGTAGAGGTAATCGCAGTATATGAGGGCAAGTGGGGCTTCAGTATAAGGATCACACACACTCACGGTTTCTGTTGTTTTCCAAGTCTTTACTTGCAGATGGTATAACACAATATTGTCCATGGAGTCTGTACCAGGTTGCTCCCACCCTGACCGGGACCTTGGCCTCCTACTTAAGCGCTGTGTGTGGCCCTGCTGCTGCTTGTAGCTGTAATGCTGGCCCTGTCTCTGCTCACGGGTACCAATCTGCTGGGCAACTTGAGTCCTCTGTGTCACTGACCCCTCCGTGTTGCTTTGCTATGATACAGTGAAGATGGTGGACCTTCACTATGCCGGTGTTTACTGTCCTGTCTGTCTCAGGCATAGCCTCGGATCCGGTATCCGTCTTAAGCGCCTCCCCGGGGTCAAGTTTTTGGGGTAACTCTTTATCCCGGGTATGTTCCTCTGTTCCTCTGTCTCCTCTCCTCAGACCTCTCAGGACCTCCACTGACACTTGGCTCTGCTCCTGCTCCAGACTAGACTAAACTAACTGTCACTCCTGCTCTGTGGTAAACAACTTTAGTTCCTCCCACTAGTGCAGGTGCCACCTAAACTCCTCCCACCTTCTAGTGTAGTGTGGTGTGTGGGGAGCAAACCTGTATTGATGTTTCTGTGACACATTAACCCTTGGGGTGCCACATATGCATTTGAGTTCTGTGTCAGAACACTATTTGTTCGATACAGACCCCAAACTTTACAGTTCAGGTTCATCCATCTCTAATCATAAAGTGACACTGGTCAGATTTGAAAAATGAGGCTCGGTCATTAAATATACACAGTGGCTTGGTCCTTAAAAAGGTCAGTTTTGTGGTATTTTTTGTTTGCACCTCATTTATTATTGTAGTGCACATTTTGCAAGTCTTTTTGTATGTGCTTGCTTTTTTCTGTGTTCTCTACTTTGTCGGCGAAGGCTAGCATTTACAGAAGCTTTAGACTGATTCGTCAATTGCGAATGTTTAAAAACTCATATTTGGTGCTACTTCACTCCAGTCCGTCTCTGGTGTATATTTCAGTATCGAGAAAAGAAAAACCAGCGCCAGTGAAGCGGATCGTCCTTTTAATTCAGATTAAAAGTACAGAGATACATCCCCAGCAGGGGGAGACGCTAGACGCGTTTCGGGGAGCGGATCCCCTTAGTCATTAGCATGTCATAACATTAAACATTACATACATATATACAAATTAAAAACCTTTTACATCTGTGCACACTCAGTTGTTAATTGATGCCGGAGTGTTAACCCTTGTTGTTACAATCTAGGGATAACATGGTGAACTGGATAAAAAGTATGGTTATTCAAATCTATATTAACAAATTTGGAAAACTTAATCATATACCTATTTATTGCACATACATATATGTATGTATATGCAGCAGAGTTTCTTTGCTCCCCGAAACGCGTCTAGCGTCTCCCCCTGCTGGGGATGTATCTCTGTACTTTTAATCTGAATTAAAAGGATGATCCGCTTCACTGGCGCTGGTTTTTCTTTTCTCAATATAACTTTGAATGGTTGAGCTACCAATACCAGCCCAGTGAGTATAAGGTGGTAGAGTCATTCCTCTTCCTCTTTCCTTTAATTAAAAAACGTATATTTCAGTATGCATAGGGTCACACTTGAGCCCTGAATCTGTTAAAAGCATCAGTTTTTTCAAGTTGAAAATGTTGAAAAACTGATCAGTTAACGGATCCATAGGCTCCCATGAAAAAAACGCAGTGTCAAAATGCACTGCTAACAAACGCTATGCATTTTTTTACTGCACCCAAAAACGCTGCTAGCAGCGTTTTTGGGTGCAGTAAGAAGACACATAGCGTTTTTTTAACATAAGGCCCTATGGGAAACGCATGCATTAATGCATAGTAAATATTGGTACCGTCCGTTAACGCATAGCATTTTTGGGATGCAATTATGGCAGTCTCCAAAAATGGAATCAGGTTTTGAAGAGGCAGAAAAACTGACTGCCAAGTGTGACCCTTGGTGCCAATGTATAACTTTTGATGCCTAAGGTAAGCCAAAATAGTGCAAGACCGGAAGAAAGCTGATTTTTTATTTTGTCCTAAATTGATGAATCACTTGAGCCATTTTGATGAATTCAGTGCCAAAAACAGTAACTAACACCACAACACAAAAAAGTATGTAGTTTAAAACAAATGCAAATGATGAATCGAGGCCATAAAGTCTATTTTAGTTTTAAGTTGGTTAACAAACAAATATTGGCATAATTTTTGGATGAAAGAAGACATAAAAAGAACTAGAGTATGCTCACTAATTAAGTGCCAGTGGGCCAGAGTTTACATGGCATTACTGTATTCCACAGTGTTGCTTGAAGATATTCAGTGGTCTAAATTTTTAAACTTCACATTCTACTAAGAAAAACAAGTAATTGCAACTTCCTGCCAAACACGTGTGACATAGGTAGAACATACTACACTATGCCAAGAAAATAATTAGCATAATTTGTGCTCTGCATTCAATATATTTTATATAAAATTAGCTTTTTTTTCTATCTTTGACACAAACATTACTGCAAAGTTGCAAATAATTAATGTAAATCTTATTAGCTATATTGTATTTGCAGTAGTCTATTGTTTGTCACCTACCGTATATACTCGTGTATAAGCCGACCCGTGTATAAGCCGACCCCCCTACTTTTGCCCCCAAAACCTTGGAAAACCTATTGACTCGTGTATAAGCCGAGGGTGGACCCCAGCACAGGTATACAGCCCCCAGCAGTGTGGTATACAGGCCTCCTCAGTGGTAGTATACAGCAGCCTCCCCAGTGGTATATACAGCATCCCTAAAGGTATAAACAGCAGGCCCCAGAGGTATACAGCAGGCCCCAGAGGCATATACAGCAGGCCCCAGAGGCATATACAGCAGGCCCCAGAGGCATATACAGCAGGCCCCAGAGGCATATACAGCAGGCCCCAGAGGCATATACAGCAGGCCCCAGAGGTATATACAGCAGGCCCCAGGGGTATATACAGCAGGCCCCAGGGGTATATACAGCAGGCCCCAGGGTATATACAGCAGGCCCCAGGGTATATACAGCAGGCCCCAGAGGTATACAGCAAGCACCAAAGGTATACAGCAGGCCCCAAAGGTATACAGCAGGCCCCAAGGTATATACAGCAGGCCCCAGAGGTATACAGCAGGCCCCAGAGGTATACAGCAGGCCCCAAAGGTATACAGCAGGCCCCAAGGTATATACAGCCGGCCCCAGAGGTATACAGCAGGCCCCAGTGGCAGTCGCCCCCCCCCCATCATGGAAAGAGCCCCCACACTTTGCAGAGCCCCCCCCCCCCGCTGCATTATCTTACCATCCAGGGTCTTCACCGCGGGTCCTCCAGTCCATCCTCGCGCGCTGTCTTCCCGGTCTCATGTGACCTGGCGGTCGCAGTGGAATGACATCATCACGCCGAGTCACGTGAGACCTGAAGACAGCGCGCGATGATGACTGCAGGACCCACGGTGAAGACCCTGGGTGGTAAGATAATGCAGTGGGGGGGGGCTCTGCAAAGTGTGGGGGGCTCTTCACATGATGGGGGGGCGAGTGCCACTGGGGGCTGCCTGTATACACTGGGGGCTGCCTGTATACACTGGGGGGCTGTATGCACGGCTCCCCCTGCCGCTGTGATGGGCGGGGGGAACCGTGCATATCTAATGAGCGGCCCCACGTGACGGGCCGCTCACTCATCAGCCTCCCCCCGCCTCCTCCAGCCTCCCCAGCAAAATAGTTACCGTATTGACCCGTGTATAAGCCGAGGGGGTGACTTTTCAGCCCAATTTTTGGGCTGAAAAACTCGGCTTATACACGAGTATATGCGGTAATTTGTTCAGCAATTCCTGCTGTATAAGACACAGCCCTCTGATGGGACAGAATGTGTTTCTCTTCTATGGTCTGCCTTTTGCTTAATTCATTAATATGAAGGGAAGGTATCTAGCAGCTAAATTCTTCATATACCTAGACTAGATAGTTGCTAAAGTTCTACTAAGGTAAACTGTATGTCTCTACTGTGTTAGCAAGTAGATAGAAAAATATTTAAATCTGAGAGTCCTCAGATTTTAAACGTTTTCAAGGTCTACTATAATTCATAACTATACATTGCCAATGAGAAAACTATGGATTAATAGGAAGATTCAGTCAGATAATGCTCTTTAATAATGCACACATTTATTTGAGTGGAATTGTATTCTTCTTGAAATTTAAAAAAATTGTATTCTCCAGGTGAATTCAGCAAAATACCAGTCAACTGGCCTCTATTTTGCTAAAACATAAGGGCTGCTTAATACTTAACTCAGTGCTCACCTCTCTCACTTAGGCCTGTTTCAAACATCCATGCAAACCAACCATATGTGAGACAGGTGAGTTTTGGGGGTGTGTGTTCATTTGACACGCATGTGCTGTCCATGAGCTATCCGTGTTACATCTGGGTAGCACATCGACAGCATATCATTGTATACTCACCTCCCTCCAGCTCTGCTTGTTCCTCTCACTTCCAGGGCCACTGCAGCTCTGAGAGTAGTAAATACTACATGAGAGTAATGAGCAGCCCCGGAAGTAAGAGGTACAAGCAGTGCTGGATGCAGGTGAGTATGAAATTCTTTGTTTTTTCACTTTAAACTCTTGGCCCTGGTCTGTGCACACGGATCTTACAGGGATGACATTCGTGTGTGGGACATTTTTGGCACGGGGACATTCACTTGAATGGGTCCGTGCATCTGTGCTGCTGCTGAAAAATGAAAATGTATCCATGTAGAACACATGGACACGCATCTGACCTAAAGAAATAATTCAATTCTTTTTCCAACAAAAAGGAGTTGAAGTGTGCTGTAGGACAGAAACTAAGTCCCTTTTGTAAAACCTGCATTTCTGCTAGTGACAGTGAGTATTTTGAAATATTATACATGAGGTCTGTCCTACTTGTGAGCGTAAAGTCATCCCATGTGGTCTGAATGGTTTGCCTCTGCCCCCTCCTCGTCCTCTTCTGAATAATGGTCGTTGACCTAAAAGAGGCTGTTGACTTCCATATTCGCTGCTGGAGCTGGGTGAGGATGGGTATGAAGGGTAGCCTCCTTAATATGATGGACGTGAAGGTTGTAAGAAATGTTCTTCACAATGCCATCTGTATATATGGCCCTTCTTGTAGTCTTCCTTGTCTCTAAAGAATTTGTTCTTTTTCCTAGTCTGTAGTTTTTCATTAATTCAGTTATGGAGTTGACAGGTGATGGACGATTCTTGGCTAGAGGCTATCCAGTGGCAGTGACTACACTCAGACCACTAATAAACGTACTGGACCTTTCATAGCATGTGTGAACACCTACCATCCTTTTCACAAAGCATTATAACTAAACATTGGCCCCTCCTTGGACACTCATATCCACAGATACCTGAATATACTAAACCACTACTTTTCTGTTTCAAAAGATTTCAAAATTTGAAAGACAAACTGGTATGAGTAGATATTGGCTCAGCAAAATTGCCTTCCCACTGCATAATTTTAAAATCCGTGTGGATCCTTGAATTTAAAGGACCACATGAACAGGCACATATCTATTCAAATGGCTGGCAATTGATGTCCATGGACGGTTTTTTTTTAACAGATCCATCATCAGTAACCAGAGATAGAAGTGGAAAGAGCTGTACTTTGCTTCTGAGCATGCTCAGTACAGCAAAACGGATATCCATATTATTTGACATGGACAGATATGAATCTGTGTCTTTCCATTGGTGTCAGTGATTGTTAAGGTAGCCCAAAATCAAAACAGTCTTCGATTTTGGGTGCATGAAAAAAACTGACACAAACAGATCAATGAGAAATCTGACACACACTTAGGACCAATCCGTGCCCATAAGGGACACATAGGAGGCCAAAACTGATCTGTGGCTAAACGTTTTAAAACAGACAAACTAAGTAGACGGGGAGGTAATAGAATCATGAGATTAAAAGAATGTGAATCCTTTTGGATCCATATGCTCCAAACATTATCAACTCATGGTCTTAACAGAGATTATGAGACCCACTACAAATCCAGGTCAACATCATGTGCTTCTTTTTGCACAGGTCTCGAGTTATGAGGTCTGTCTTACCTGTATAAGGTTATATATTAATTTATGATGTCTATAAACACTGCCTTTTGAAACATTTTCTTCACCATGTTAACAGAATCCTATCACTATAAAAAGCCACATTTCACTAGTTTAAATTCTGGAATCTTTTAGATATGTATTGATTTTTTAATGTGCCTGATATACAGTATATTTCAAACTCTTTTAGTCATATAGATGTTGCCATTATAGTCACTACTGTTTATAAACAATATCATCATTGACTCCATAGTACCGCTAATCCTGTGAGCTATATTATTACCGTATATACTCGTGTATAAGCCAACCCGTGTATAAGCCGACCCCCCTACTTTTGCCCCAAAAATCTGGAAAAACCTATTGACTCGTGTATAAGCCGAGGGTGGACCTCAGCACAGGTATACAGCCCCCAGCAGTGTGGTATACAGGCCCCCCCCAGTGGTATACAGGCCTCCCCAGTGGTAGTATATTGCAGCCCCAGCGGTAGTATACAGCAGCCCCTGTAATCCAGAGCCCCCCCAGCCTGACTCCGGTCACCTGTAAAGGAAAATATACTTATCACTGTCCCGCTGCCGTCCGCGCCCGCATCTGCCGACATCCCGATCCTCCATCTTCATGCGTCTTCTTCCTGTTTCCTGTGTTCGGCGCCGGCAATGACGTCATTGCTGCGACGAACACAGGAAACAGGAAGAAGACGCATGAAGATGGAGGATCGGGATGTCGGCAGATGCGGGCGCGGACGGCAGCGGGACAGTGATAAGTATATTTTCCTTTACAGGTGACCGGAGTCAGGCTGGGGGGGCCCTGGATTACGGGGGCTGCTGGGGCTGCTCGGGGCTGCCGGTCCTGCCGTATGACTCGCGTATAAGCCGAGGGGGGTACTTTTCAGCCCAATTTTTGGGCTGAAAAACTCGGCTTATACGCGAGTATATACGGTAATCGCATTGTAATCTGATTTGTTAATCTTATCTGTTTCCTTATAAAGCCTTATGATCTTCTCTCATCTTTATGCAGATCTACTAATTGTGTTTGAGTGGTTTCGTCATAGATCCATTCGTCTCAATCTGGGGCTTAACCATGTAACTACTTTACTTCCGCGCATGTGCCACTATGCGTGACACAAGCAGCTTTATGAATTCCAAATATCGGAAGCAGGAAGTTGCTTAGAAACAATTCCTTCCAGAATTGAGAGCTGCCCACACCTGCACCAGATTGGTATTCCCTGTTCCAGCACGGCCAGCATCAGCACATGGTAATCTACATCATCCTATCACTCTTTTCGTAACTTCTACTTTGTTCTTATATTCTCACTTTAGCTCCAGTTCCCTGTCTACCAGGTAGATAATGAGGCCTATTACAATCAAGCAGGATTGCGGTTACTGAAAACTTTACTCCCATTTCTCACTTTGACATGTAGCGGATCCTACAAACATGGACGGTGCTCATAAGTGGATCCCCTGCAATCAAAGTAATTGTCTTTATAAACCTTATACCCAGTAGCAATTATTATGATATAACCTATATTATCTCCTCACAGACCACATATCTCTTTGTATATATTTTGTACTTCACAAGACAATACCACTGCTCAAGTAGTATAAACAAATCCTTATCTCTTAAAGATAAATTCTTTGTAGGGGCACGTGCTTTGCTCCTGAATATTGGAGGTATGTCCATTTAGTTTTCCTCCTATATTCCACTCTTTTCCTTCTTCCTCCTTTTCCTTTGTACCTTGTCTCCTTTCCTCTTTCTTTCTTTCCTTCTTTTCTCACACAGTATCAAGAGACCTATCGCTCACCCTCCTGAGTCCTTGTAGCCTTGTTCCCCACACACTGATACTTGACTGTGATCCATTCTAACTTTAAGGATCTAAATCATCAGGTATTTTTCTAACTTTCATGACTGCACTAATAAGAACAGTAATTCATTAACTCTCTCAATATAATCTCCTATAGGTGATTTATGTACCTCACCTCGTTGCATGCATGAATGAATTTTCTATTATATCAAAGGTAATTGATAGGGACCATTGCCTAACTTGCTGTCCTTTTGTAAATTTTTGGTTTCTTTTGTATATTATTTGTTACATTGTATGTACCTTCTGTAAGGAGGTCTTTTCATTTGTCATTGTATGAAATAATACTGTATTTTTGTTCTTAATTCTATGTTACATAGTATCAGTCACACTGAAGAAAGCAAACTAAAGCCGAAACGTGTGTAACTAAGACTGATCTTCCTGTAGGCGTAAAAACATCTTTCTTTCGATGAAGTCATTCTCACATATTATCTTTATTTATGTGCTAAAGTTCTGCTAATATATAGTTACAGTATTGGACAGCAGACTATGGAATTACAACATTGTGCAATGAGCAAAGTGCAAGGATTTCTCTCTATTCCCAGCGTGGATAAGTACTCAGGTGACTGATTGTATGTAATTTACATACTTGCGGCTTGTTTTAATAGAAGAAAACTGTGAGGAGTGCCGGAGCCTAGTATGTACATGACCACAAGTTTATTAATAATGTGCATGAAGTCAGGTAACTTCCCACCTGCATGGGGAATACATGGATATCATGATGATGTGCAAATTGTACACTCTCATAAGGAAACAATATGCAGGCACATGCAAGGACTGTAGACTTTAATTAAAAATGACTAACTTTAAAACTATTTTACAAGATGAATAAGAATTTTGCTAGTTCTTCGAGTATGGGCAACGTATATAGATGGTTGGGAAGAGAGCATTCTTAAGAACATTCATTTCTAGTCTTTGGTGTAAATGGGCTTTAAGTGAAGTTTCCATTATATTATTAGTATAATTGAGGTTTAAAGGATTTGTCTGATCTAAATCCACAAGTCTAAAGTCACTCTATATAGACTTGTGAATACTCACATTGCATGCACTGTGTGCTGTGAGGATTCACTGGTGTCCGAGCTTAGAAAAATTGGTCATGTGTCAGCGAGTAAGTAGCATGCATAATAAGAGCCAAAATCTGATTAAATGGTGTGACCTGGCTCAATGCATGTGTACTGAGTGTTGTGCATGCCACTAAAAGAATAGAACATGAGCAGCAGCAATTTTGACCAATTTTAAATGTGCAAACACTTAAAGGGGTTATGCCATGGACAATCGTATATTTTAATTAATATATCTTAGAATAAAAATAAGTTCCACAGTTGGATGTGTTAAAAAATGTTCCTGTCCCAAGATATTCTTATAAATGAAATCCTGTATAATGAATGTGTCCAACCATGCAGAAACAAATCGAATATACAGCTCCTCAACAGGGGAGGAAGTATTTTTAATTTAATCATATGAACATATATTTTACCATCATATAAGAATGATGAACGAACAATAAACAGTGACTGAAAGGAAGAAAGGAACAGAAATCAGTCAGATATCAAGTTTTTCTATGTATACAAAAACATTGTCATTTCCAGCGTAGAAGTCATTATTGTTCCTGGTGTAAGATCTTAACAATGTGCTGAATTGTTTGACGCTCAGCTCCACAGTCATAAGCAGGAGAGTCAGATTTCCCCCACTTATACATAAGGTCTGCACAGACACCAATGTTTGTCCTGATGCGGTTTAGGGTGACCCAGGTTTTCCTTGGTAGATTGAAGCCTGGTGGTGGGTTTTGTAAGTGAGGAAACATTGTAAACTCACCATCTACTGCACTGACCCAAAGTTCTCGCCTTTTGTCTTCTAAATTGAAATCATGCTCATACAGGGCAATTGTGGTTCGGATGGGTGGATGTCTTGAAGTCTTCGGTTGCTGTATTTGAACATGGATATTTCAATGTATTGGTAGATTTTCATTATTCACTAATTTGGTGTAGTTTTTAAATAGGAGTTATTGTCTTCTCAGGTTTGCTGGAGTGCTATAGATAAAGACAGGTAACTAGTGGACGGTCATAGGTCTGATAGCATTAGGGCCGCTTTACACACACCAACTTCTGTGTCCAACATCTGAACAGATCTCTGGTTGCAGTGAAATCATGGACACATTGTTACATTTGTACACAGCCACATAATGGAACAATGTGTCCATGATTTCACTGCAACCAGAGATCTGTTCAGAAGTTGGTCACAGAAGTTGGTGTGTGTAAAGCGGCCCTTAGATATTATGCACATAGAGTTGTTCAGCTGGGTGTCGATTGCATTCACATGACAACTCTTTAACCATATTGGAGCACAATATTCTGCAGCAGAGTACACAAAGGCAAGTGTAGACATTCTCAAGACAGGTGTTGAAGAACCCCAGGAGGATCCGCAGAGTTTCTGAATAATATTATTGCATGTTTTCAGTTTCAGTGCTGTCTTATCCAAATGAGATTTGAAGGTTAGGCTTTTATCAAGGGTTATGCCTAAATACTTAGGTCCAGTGCACATTTGAGCTGAGCTTTGCATTTTGAATGCATTGCATTTACACTGCATTTTTGCATAAAATGCAGCAAAAATGCATGCATTTTTTTACCAATAGGTCAGGGTCACAATGGAGCCTTGGAACAGGTTTTTGCATCATTTTGTGCACT
Organism: Allobates femoralis; assembly: GCA_033576535.1. NCBI lineage: Eukaryota > Metazoa > Chordata > Amphibia > Anura > Aromobatidae > Allobates > Allobates femoralis. Next base: position 630,169,198 of record JARQOC010000003.1, read on the forward strand.
TTTTTTTGTCCAAAACCTGATGCCAAAAACTGATGTTGCACTAAAGTGTGACTTCAATGGTGTCAGTTTCTTAACTGGACTCCAAAAACACTGCAAGCAGTGTTTTTGGGTGCAGTAAAGAAACTAATCAGGTTTTTAACATGGGGCCCTTTGGGAAAACTGATCAGGTTTTTAATGGCACAAAAAACCTGATCACTTTTTTCTAACATTTTTTGGGAAAAAATGACAAAGTCCAAAAAAGCTCTGGGAAAGGGAAGGTGTGTCACAGTTCGCGCTGCCAGGAAATCCGCTCGTGAATAACGCTAGTAATCGGTGTTCAAATCAATCCTTTTTATTCATCCAACGCGTTTCAACGCCCTCCTGGCGTCTTCCTCAGGGATCCCTGAGGAAGACGCCAGGAGGGCGTTGAAACGCGTTGGATGAATAAAAAGGATTGATTTGAACACCGATTACTAGCGTTATTCACGAGCGGATTTCCTGGCAGCGCGGACTGTGACACACCTTCCCTTTCCCAGAGCTTCTATTTCGTCTACCCGAGTGGAGACCGGTGGAAGTCCAGCAGCAGCCATCAGGATACTTATTCTATCAGGCCTTCTAACCAGTTGTGGGTGGCACAACTGGACTAGGTGAGTGAACCATTTCTCACCTACTTGTTTTTAGTGTCTAGTGATAAGGGCACTATTGCGCCTCTTGTCCCCCCCCCTCTCTTTTCTTGTTATAAAAGTCCAAAAAAAGCAGAGCAGCACAGGAGGGTAAAAAAACTGCCAAAAAACAGCCTTTAAAAAAAGGATCCGGTATTTGAGCCTTTTGCAAAAACTGATGCCCAAGTGTGAACCCAGGCATAGGCTTGCAAGCAACATTTCCTGTGCTTTCCCACTACTCTAAGATCTTCTGTTAGAATCTCCTCTGTTTCCTCCCTTGTTTTGCTCACTGTAGCAAGTGCCCAGTCATAGGCGAATACAAATTTCCGTGATTCAGGAAGATCAAAGCAAACAGGAGAGGTGCCAGCACTGATCCCTGGGCCAAACCATTGTTTAAGATTTTCTTCAACTGGTTTAATCACCCATGATAAGTTGAAAGGTTCGATTTGCGATCATATTATTCAAGAGGTACATCATTTTCTCACATAGAATCACCTTCAGAAACTTGTATAGAAGTTCTTCCCTCCACATGGTGTTATATGCAGCCGTAAGATCGATGAACGCCACTGAAACCTTCTTGTTCTTTTGAAATTCAGCTTCAATGAGAGGTGTCAAGGCTAAAACGTGGTCACTACAGTTTCGAGAAGGTCTAAAGCCGGCTTGCTTGTATTGAGTTGAAAATCTTTGAATTGATCTTGTTATAGATTAAGCGTTCTATAAGCTTGCATAGGTAGCTCAAAAAAGCAATGTGTCTATATCTTGATGGATTATCTTCAGGCTTCCCAGGTTTTAACAATGCAATGATCTTGGCATGTTTTAATTTATTAGGGACTTGTGCAGTCTCCATGATATCTGAGAAGAAGTTTGCCAGCCATTTTTTCGCATAAGGTCCACAGTTTTTAAAATAATTGGGATGAATCCCATCAAATCCAGGAGCTTTGCTACTTTTAGTATCAACAAGGGCAATATCAGTGTCACAAGTTGTAAAAGGATGTGAGTATTCTTCAGTTGGTGCCACAGATGATTTTAGTAGCTTAAACTTATTTTTAACCTCTATGGTATGAGCTTGTTCTTTAGGGAATGTGTGCTGTGATTTGGTTTGGAGTTTTGAGTTACAGTATTCATTTTCTGTTTTACTTTACAGTTTCCTTCTAGATTTCTTAAAAGAGACCATGCTTTTCTACTATACCTTTTAAAGTCCAAGTTCCAACCGTTTCCATCCAATTGACACAAAGAGCTGCATTCAGTTTGTTCAGCAACTCATCACCGATTTCACCATCTTCCCTCTCAAGGAATTGTCTGTACAGTTGTTCACATTCATTAGTCCATCCTGGAATGTATTCTTTGCAAAAGCCACGTGGTATTAATTCCTTTGCAGCTTTGATAATAGCATTACAGAACCGCTCATAGTTTTTACTGATTGGGGGTATTCAGCCAATACACTTGTCAAGATGATCTGCAAACTTTCTCCAGTTGGCTTTGGCAAAATTCCATCGAGAACATGGGTACAAAGTTATAAAGAATGGATACTCCAACGGTGATGATGAGAGGGCAATGCTTACTAAGAGGGAAATGTTTGACAACACACCAAGATGTATGAAAAGCTTGATTGTCTCTACTGCATGATGCGAAACATAGATCAGTGTTATATCCTCTCTGCCAGGCTCCTCATTGGAAGGTTGGAAAATCCTTTGTATCAAAAACCAGGAACGTGTTCTGCGCGTCAGACACCATTGTGCTCACCATTGTTCTCATTGTTAACATATTACAAGGTAGGAGATAGGGCAGGGGAGGAGGTAGGGCAGGGGAGGAAGTAAGAGAGTATACCGACATGACAGACAGGGATCACAGCTGATTCTTTATGTGATGTAAAACATCTATCTGCCTGTTTAAAAACTTGTTTTACATAACAGAAAAAATTGAGCTATGTTCCCCAGCTGCAATGTCTGCATACTCTTTTACTTCCTCCCCTGCCCAGGAGCTGTGGTAATCCGACCTGTTCCTGAATGGTCTGACACAACCATTACAAATGGGCACATTTATAAGAATATATCAGAACAGGAACATTTTTTAACACATCCAATTGTGGAACTTATTTTTATTCTAAGATCTGTTAATGAAAATGTACAATTATTCGTGGCACAACCCCATTAAGAATCAACGACATACTCATATGACATGAAGCAGGTGTAGCCTAATTGAAATTCCTTAAAGTAGAAAAATATATCCGTCAGACATTGGTAATGCTTCCCTTGTTGCACATCATTTATATATAGACAATAGATAAAGAAAGCATCTTTAATATGGTTACCTTAAGTCCAATAAATAAATAAATATAAATAACTTTAAATTAAAATGAACAATATTTGTATTAGGCCCCTTTCACATCAGCGTTTTTGAAGATTTGCGGCAGATCCGGCAGAATTATTGCATCTGCCGCATAACGGTCACACTTGCAGCACATTTGCGACAAGCCCTATTCACTCTCTATGGGGCTTGCGGTCAGATGAGGCAAGTGTAGTCTGCCGGATCAGGCAGATCCAGCACTTGTGGGGCAGGAAAAAAATGTATGCTTGCTGCTTTTTTTTCACCTGCCGCAATTGCCGGATTTGCCGGATCGCGGCAAAAACCACATTTGCTGCACCTGCCGCAAGTCCCATAGAGAATAAATGGAGTCTTGCCGCAAGTGTGCGGCAAGTCGTCCATTGCACAGCAGATGTGGTAATTCTGTCGGATCTGCCGCAAATCTTCAAAAACGTTGATGTCAAAGGGGCCTTATAGAGACTTATAAGACTTATGTATATTATATATACTGATAAGACTTATATACTCCAAAGACATATTGATAGGGTATTTAGATTGTGAGTCCCAATGGGCACAGTGTTGTAATTATATGTAAAGAGCTATGGAAAGAATAGCTCTATATTAATGAATAAATATTATTATTATTATTTAAATTATAATTTTAAAAGTAAATTTTGAGAAATTCCCTTTACAATTCTACAAATGATAGTACTTATGCATGTATGGTAAGCAAAGACATATGAAAACATTATTTTTCCAGTCATTTGTAATTTTTCTAATTCTAATTTTTATTTGCTTTCTTAAGGAACGGCTTACATGATAGTCGTGCCAATCACTGCTATTTTGCCATGGAAAAGTGAAATCATGTTTCAAGTAGAATTCTAAATAAATCTGTCAACTGTAAACAAAAGCAACCAATAATTAATAACCTTAATTTGAATCTTAATTTATGTTATTGATTCATTAATTCTATTTTGATTAATGATTAATTTCTTAATTAATTAATATTAAGTCTATGAAAATATGATTAAACATCTTATGAAGAACTCATTTTAAAATATAAGCTGACAGTCTATATCTCTATATACCTATCTAGGTTTAGGATATTATAAATATATTTTCTATATGTTGAGAATATAAAATATTATTTTTAACATTTTACACCTTGAATATTGTTGTAATTTTTCTTTTTACTTATCTATTTATATATAAATTAATAATGCATGTGCACTTGCATTATTAATAATATCCCTGCTTTCAATCCCTGCTTGGTATCCTAATTTCAAGCAGGTGTTAAATTATTTAACATGATTGTGTGCGTAGCTTTTAACTTACACTTTATTCATTTAAGCCGTTTTCATTTACATCTTGATATATATGGTATCATAATTAAGGTTAAGGCTAAAGACACACTGAAAAGAGAAGCTTCAACTGAGTGAAAATAAAAACAATGCAAACCCTTGACTTCATTTAATAAATATGAAATTTATCAGCAAAAATAGAACATTTTTAAAAGGGTTATTTTTATGAAACTTTATTTAAAAAAAGTGCAAATATGGAACAAATTATTGGTGAAGGATAGAACATTTTAGAAAATTTTTGTTCTTTTAATAAAGGGCTGAAAAGCATCAATTTATTGTTTGTGTGATTACCGTATTTTACTCGTGTAAAGCCGAGGGTTTTTTAGCAAAAAAATGTGCTGAAAAGTCCCCCCCTCGGTTATACTGAGTCCTTTTTACCATCAGTGGTGTATTTCAGGGGGGGGCCCCCTTCCCCCGCTGTAGCCAAACCCGTAAAGGGAAAAAGATCGTTATAAATTTTTCCCTGTCCCGTCTCCCCCACCGCTCTCCGAAAACCGCGCGCTCCTCCCTCTTCTTCCCGCAAAGGAAAAAGACGGGGAACGGCGGGTCGG